>VUQG01018982.1:84828-116718 GCA_015106755.1 Etia nguti
TCTTTTCTGGTATCACAACTATTGTGTAAGGATTTTCAAGCATATCTACTGCAATACTGAAGACAACCCTAATCTTGCCTTATAAAGTTAATTAATGATAAACTCTGTGATTCCCCTACACATATATTATTCATTCCCCTACACATATATTATTCATTATAATTATTCATTAGTCCTTATGCTCTTTTCCTCAATGCAAGTACGGCCAACTAGTTACTGCTAGGGCTGCTACGTACTACTAGGATCATGGGATTAACTCAAAATTAGCTTAATGTTCCCTTATGTGTTTTCAACTGTTGCCTTTTTTAGTGAATGTGGTTGTATTTTTAGTCCTAATTTTGAGGGCGTTTTGTTTTTTGTTTGACCAAGCCTGTCATGTTCCCTAACATGTAATGTTTAATGATTATCCATGCCAGTCAAGTTTTATTAAGCTCAAGTCTGCTGATTTTTTCACAGGCTTTAGGCTTTAATGTTGGAAATGCAGGGCACATTTTGGAGAAAGGTCTAGTCTAGGTCTAGTCCGGTCTAGTGTAACCTGCATGTAACGTCCTATGTGCATGCATCAGTGGACCATAGGTGTTTTGCTGGGTATCTACCCAAAATCCGGTGGTTTCAATGTTGTGGCTGACCTTTGTGTACTGCCCATACTCAGCATGCAGTGTGACCAGTTATTTATCTGTTTTATTATGTCCAAACAAAGCTTTTGGATTAGTTGGTAGAGTTACACCACAGAAATGCCTATCTGATGCTGTAGGGGCACATTCAAATGGAGGCATGACAACATAAATTATAAAATTAAAGGGTCACCATCTGGTCAAAACAGTTTTGTTCAGGGGTGCTGAGGTCTTTGACTCTGATTTTAAGAGATTATAACATTTGGTGCAACAAATAATTTAGTAGAAAAGAAATGAAATGGTATATCTGTCACTATTGTTCCCTGGACAAATAAAAAGTTATGAAATGGTTTTCCATCACATGGTGCAGATGGGCCACCAGAGGGAGTTGACAAGTGTTGTACCTTGTCACAGATCATCTGTCTTCCTCCAACTCAATTCTTTCTTTCAGAGAATAGATGTTATAGGCATAACATTGTATATTCATAGCCCAGATAATAAAATTACGTATCTATCTAATCTGGAGAGACATTGTAATTATTTATGTTTTGCTATTTTTCTTTTATGTGATATGACCATATTATCCATTGTATACACTAGTTTGTATTGTATACAATGTATATGGTATACTCTATACAGTAGAGTATAATATTCAATCCTACAAGTCCCCCATAAATGTACTGTCAAAGAAAGGTGTACACAGACAGTTGTTGATGATTTGCTGCCTGCAATTAAGTATCACTGAAATTATTTAAAATTCAGATTAGAGTGAAACCCCCCAACAATCAGACAAAGCCCTATGATAAAGCAGTAGTAAATGGACTGGTTCTTATATAGCGCTTTTCTACTCTGACAGGGCACTCAAAGCGCTTTATACAACTTGCCTCATTCACCCACTCATATAAGCACTTTTTTTTTTTATATATATAATTGCTTTCTGTCTAAAATTCACACTTCAGTGGATGCATCAGAGAGCAACTTGGGGTTACTATCTTGCCCAAGGATATTTGGCATGCAGGCAAGTGCAGACAGAGGATCTGTTGCTGTTGGTTTCAGCAAATAAGAAGAAAAAGTAGCAGAGCATTCAAATAGATTACAAAATTCTGATCTCACTCTACATTAGTTACAGTCACAGATACATATCTTGAAACAAAGACTACACAAAATGAAAAAGAACCCATAGCTCTTTACTAAGATATAAATAACCTGTTTTCAGTTTGTTGGGGTTTTTTTTTAAATAAAGCCTAAATGCCAAAAAGTCTATATTAGATCACAATAAACCACACATCACCGCCAATTTTCGTCATTTGAGTCACAAGCCATCTGTAGAAAACAGTGGTTTTTATCATGATACCTGGCTGGAGGAGGCTTTCCATTAACAACCTCAAGGAAAAAAGAATCCCTGAAGTGAATACAACTTGTGTATGAACAAAAATGGACACAACAATATCACATGTCCAAGACTGGTTTTCCCAAGTACATGAAAAGCCCGTGAAAAGAAAATCCACGATCAAGTTCAAGAGAAAAAATTTCCATGGCATTGGTAAGGCTGCCGCTGTTGCATATCAGTGGATGCAGTGTTGATTTTTATAAGTAGTAGCTTCCACCAATAACAAGCAATGGCTCTCTGACCATGGCATGTTTGCATTAGAACAGATGGTATGGCCTTTCTCTGAAGCAAAACTAATAGAGATTACCAATAGAGATTTATTTTTTATTTACTGTAGTTGCTGTAAATCTTTTTGCAATATTTAGCTGTTCGGTTAACAACCACAGAATTCTAAATTTGCCACAGCTAATATTTTTCTTCTTCTTTGAAAGTACATCCTCCGTCAAAGAATTTTTACATTTAAAACCCACACACTTTGCTTTCTCAAATGTCTTGGGAGGGGCACAACACCTTGGGTTGGTTGTGTTGATTCTAATTTTCACCTGATGTGTTTTTGTAACTTTTCCTGATAATGCTTGTGTCATTTGGGCAGGTTTTTTGAATTAGTGGAATTATTATTACAATAATGCGGCTCTGCAAAATGCACTAGCAGTTGACTGGGACAACTTTTATAAACTGCTGGATGGCTGACTATGACATGGAAGTGACTATATACTCAAAAGTGCATGTTCATCTTCACAGTAAACCAGATCTTTGGTTATTCAGTTTTGCTAGTCTATCATATTTGTAATCTAATGCCTTGTCAATTATTTACTGCTATGAAGAATATTTCAGAAATATCTATGTGCATCTTAATTGGTCATGCCATGCTTTTTAAACCTCATGCTGCCTGTTAGATACATGTGTTAACATATTTCTTAATAATATGTTAATTCTGTTTTATATGCATGTGTGCTACAAGTGAACTTCATTATTTGAGATATTGCTCACTGTTCTCATATTTAAAACACCAACTTGTCCTTGAAAAATCTTGAAAAATGCATGCGTCATTGGAGTCTTCCTTAAATCAACAACAAAACCACCGATGATATTTATTTTTAATTCCCATTTCATTGTACCATTTCTTTCAGGTGTCACCTGCATCTTCCAAGACAAATATTTCACAAGATTCACAACAAAAAAATCTTGATTTAGGACAGAGGCAGGTCTTTCCAGCAGAATCCCCATCCTTACCATGTGATTCAAATACAGTTTTCACTAAAAAACTAGAATTACCAATTCCATCTAACTTTGACTTGAGTAAAGCACAATTTGACACCACAGTGACCAATCGAATTAGTGCACCAAAGGAAAAAGACAAAATGTCATCTCCCACAAGCGAAGATTATTGCTTAGTTAAACCAAGCTTCATGACTCTAGAATCAGTTTCTCAAACAGCTCAAGATAGCCCAGATGCTGCAACTGTCATGTCCTCAGAATCCACAACAACACCACCAGGGTCTGGGTCCCCTCAGCTTGACCAGCTTCTGTCAGATCTGGAGGAGATGAAACTTAAGTTTAGACCAGAGACACTTAAACCACATTCATCTGAATCCACCAACGAGATCCCTGCAGTTAAACAAATGTATGAGTTCAAAGATTTTTTCCTTCAGGATCACGGCCCTGCAGAATATAGTGATATGCTAAAAGTCAGTCTATCATCTGCTGCACAGCTTGCAGAAGATAACCCAGATATTCCCATTACAGAGCCTCCACATTTCCAGACATCCATTCAGCTTGAACATGAAATGGTCTCAGTCATTCCCGATGTAACAAAACTTGGCACAAGTGTACCATCAAGCTCTGGTCTTCATAAAGACAGTTCTGAGTCCTCTAATGAATCCCTTTTGAGCCCAGAATCTTCCCAAAGACTTTGTGAAGAAATGGAAGAACCAAGTTTTCATGTGGATGCATTCCAGTTAGGCACACATGGTCTAAATAATACTCAGAAATTTCCTTCAGTTGCTACGAAGAGCAAGTCTGACATACCTGAGAAAGATATTTGTTGGGAAGACGCTACAACTGACATTCTTCAGAGTCAAGATGCACATGAATTAGCTCTGCCATCTAATGACTTTAAAGGTGTGACAGAGGAATCACAGACTATCCAAGATAGACTTCAGTTATGGGCAGCAAACTCTGTTGACGGTATACATAATGAAGATTTGTCTTCACAGTCTCTTTCTGATTTGACTCCTGAGACAGTGATATCTGCAAGAAATTTCAGCTTTGAAGAATTGGTGCCCAATTCCTCATCAAGGAATTTAAAAATATCTTCAGATGAGGATAGGACCAGTGAACACCATTCAGAAGGATCTCTGACTTCAGTAGACGACGAATGTTTTGACCCTCAGTCTTCTTCAGTCAAACCCAAAACTGATTCTTCTTCAGCCTCTGATGAGGAATACAACTTGCCACCTGGCTATGCAGAGGCCTCCTCTATTTCATCTACCTATACTCAAATACCTTCAGGATACAGTCATATAGTGCATAGTGGTGCAGACAGTCCAACCAATGAATATTCTGACCCAGAGCCTTACTTTGACTGCAAACAGGGTTCATCCGATTTCTCAGAGCCTGATCCCGATGAATCTGAGACAAGAGCTAGGTCAAGTGGAGGTCAAGCCCAGGATAACACTAGAGTGCAGGAAAAGTTGAATAAAAAAGTACTGTCGTCTTCTGGGAGTGAAGATTATGAGGACGCTTCTTTTGTCCATGAGTCTCTTTATCGTGTAGATGTAAAGAGAGAAGAAATGCAAGAAACATCAGATGAAGAATTCACCTTGTGTGATACTTCACAACCACCGCCTGTCTGTGAAACTGCAGCATATCACGATACTGATAAATCTCTGACCAGGGTAAGATGAGAGTTGGTAAAAAAAAAACCTGCAAGCGTTTTCCCCAGAGCTGAGCTTGGCCAAATTACTATATTTGCTTCAGAGAGGAATGACTGCTGGTAACGCTGTAGCCACATGAATGGGATCTACAACTCCTTCTAACCCTTAATTTGTTTTGATTTCACATTTGACTAATCCTAACTTAGCATGTCACTTTGCTGCCTGTAGGATCACCCACAGTGATAACATGAGTTACTTTTTTTTCATCAGTAGGCACATTTATTGATATCTAGGTAAAAGCATGGTGTATTTTCTTTCTTTTTTTTTGTTTAATTATAGACTGCCATGTTGTACTTTCAGTGTAATGTACAAAATGACATGCAATCATTTGAAAGTGCAACATATCACTCTGCTTCTTGCTTGCTTTCCTGCAAACTTAGCATTCATGCTGTCATTCATTATTAAATGTCAATGGATTTGTGTTGCTTGGTCAGGAGATCACCGCTGAGGTTGGATCAATGTCAGAAAGTTCAGATGATGAATTTTTGACTGCCAGAATAGTACGAAGAAGAGTTGTCATTCAGGTATCTGATTTAGCATGACTGATGACGTTTTAAACCAGCGTGGCAACTAAATGAAAGCTTAAAACGTTCACCGTCAAGTTGCAAATGTTTATTTTCTAACAACCTTAAGTCTTAACCAAAAGGATAAAAATGGGTTCAAATTAGATAACACACCCCTTGATTAACATGTCTGAGCCTAACCTGAGAGTTTTGTGCTTCTGTGAGCACTTTTTTCTTGGTTTATTTAACAACATACATCTGAAAATGCAAGTTTGTTTCCTGAGTCCCGGAGTCTCTGTTTTCTCACTGAATTACTGCCTAAAGGTTGTGTGCCTTATTTTACTCGAACATACAGTTGCACTAATTTGTCAGTTAAAGAAGTGAATATTTCACTGACCCAAGTGAGCCTTTCTGATTATTATTTGTCTTGTTTTCCTCATAGGCTGATGAAATGCCAGACCTCCCTGCCCAGTCGGTGTCAGAAGAAAAGTACAAGGATGAAAATGGACACATAGTTGTCAAAAAGGTGTAGAAAAAATGCACTATATGCACTATATGCAGCTTCGAAAGTTAATCCTATATATAGTCGTTAAATGCATTATCTTGCTCAGGTTACCCGTAAAATTATACGTAAGTGTTTTTCCGCGGATGGTGCGGAGCATGAAGACACAACCTTAGAAGGAGCTCTTCAGGGGTTTGTCCATGCAGCGGAGGGAGATGGCTACTCTAAGGCTGTGAAGCGGACAGTCGTGAAAAGTGAGGGAGACCACACAGAGGTATGTGTATTGCAGGTGTCCTTCTTCATAGTGTTTTATTCTGTTTTGTTTTGTTTTTTACAGAAAATTGTAGGTGTAACATTCATACTGATATTAATATGTAAAGTACAGCTAAATAAACTTTCTTTCTGACCTAGGTGACTTTTACCGAACGTGAGCATTCGTCATCATCAAGGCAGGAGACGGCTGATGGCCGCAAGATCAGTCACACGGAAAGGACAACAGTGGTGGAGGGTGAAAGGACAGTGACACACCATGGTGATCAATCTTTGACTTCTGATCTCCCTACAGCCCAGGACGACTTCAAAAAGGTTTTTAAACACTTTGTCACCATTATTCCCCAACCACATAACCACATATTAACATAATACTCATACATCAACATTCATCATAATGTCTTAGCTCAACTATCTTGTGTTAAAAAGATATTAAACAAATAGCACATTATGAAGATGTTTCAAGTTTCAAATGTATGTTTTTATCATTTAATCACGTTGAATTAAGAGACCGTGTTCTCTGCTTTCATGCTACCAGGCATTTGGTTATTTGAGTGGTTTTAGCGGAACAGAGCTCCCTCATGTGGTAGAAAGAGAGACTATCAAAGAGGATGGAACAGTGGTCAGGAGGTGTGCCTACTGGAGTGCACGTGTGTGTGTGTGTGTGTGTGTGTGTGTGTGTGTGTGTGTGTGTGTGTGTGTGTATGAGCGTGAAGCTTACTTATATTGACTAATGTTTGCGCATGTTCAGTTGTGCTGGCAAACTAATTTTTAGTATTCTTAATCAATTATAAAACTTAAACATGTAAATAAACCAGTGATATTTGAGTTTATCATTGTTTAACTCTTTTGTGAACAAGTGTAAGAAAATGTTGTCCCGTGCACTACATTAAAATTATTATTGATGCACTATTTAGTTATTTTTAGTAAATCATAGTTTTAGTGATTACATTGTGTTGCTGCTTTTGAGTAGCATTGAAGTTGAATAGACTTAAACAGTCCAAGTAATTAACAAGCAAAAGATACAAAAATGAAAAAAAAAAAGATAAGTTTTGACACAAATGAGTTTTGAGTAGAATTCCATAGGTTTCCTATGGGTGGTATTTTACAAACAAGTTTAATTCAGGAAAAACTGGCTCAAAAGAAATTCCTTGGTTTGAGGAACCTGAATTCAGAGTCCATGTAGGGGAAGACATGTTTTCAGCCTTAACAGTATGAGTTTTGCAACACAATCTTAAGCTTTCTCCACTAAGAAAATAGCTATGAAGTTGTTCGCAAAAAGTTGATTCCTTTCATCTAGTCATAGTGTTTTCAGGTACAGATGAACAGAATGAAGTTTTTGGGATTTCCTTACCTGGGTGATTGAGCATGCATCAAGACCATTAAGTTGTTGTGCATGTGTGCAGTGAGAGTATTAATAGAGATGAGAAAGAGAGATCAATTTCTCCCATAACTGCTTCTCAGGCTCACTGTTAAATCCACAACTTAATTTAAAGTCCTTCTCTTTACATACAAAATCCTGAGTAATCAGGCTTCATCATACCGTCATCAGACAGTTTCATATTATCCCAACAGAGCACTTCCGCTTTCAGACGGCAGGCTTATTTGTGGTTTCTAGAGTTTCTTAAAGTAGAATGGGAGACAGAGCTTTCATATTTCGTCCCCCATGTGGGTGACTTAGAGTCACTTGATTATTGGGGTTTTCTTCAGAATACTGTAGGGTCTTTAATTTACAGTATCAAGTGTCCTGAGGTGATCGTTTTTGGGATTTGGCACTTTATAAGTAAACTTGAATTGAATTCAATTGTGTAAATCCAAAAATTTGGATTTACACAGTCTAATCTGTGTGTGGGGGGGTTTTCTCCTATAACATATCTGTGACTATAGCTCTTCCTTTACTTTATTTTCCACAGGTGAATTTTTTCAAAGATATTTATCTTTCTTCATCTATTTCCCCTCCCTGCCTCTTGCTCCCTGTCCAGGGCCCATCTGCGTAAAGGTTGCACTCTCACACGAACAGTGGTTGAGGGAGCTGGGCAGCACAAACAGGTCATTGAAGAGAAAGTGGACCACCCCAGAAAAGGATCGAAAACCCGTGATCTCCAACAGCATCTCCACCAGCTCTTTCACCGCTACTACGAAGAAGAAAAGAACAATGACAATGAGGAAGGAAGAGTAAATGATTGAGTAACACTCTGCCCATCTCCCTGGTTGTGCCCATGCTAAAATCCCTGCTAGTCCTATGCATTAGTCACATGCAATCCTAGTGTGCACAAACACACCTCAAAGCTACCACAGTCTTCCGCTTTAGGACCTGGAAGATGATCTTTAGTTCTTGATTTGGAGTTTTTTTCCCTGTGTGGTGTTAAAGTATTTCTGAGTTTCTTTCTTCTTCTTTTTTGCCTTTTGTGACCAAAGAAAGCCTTTTGTTGATCTCCTGATTGTTTTATTTTCCGATTCAAGTTGTCTGATAGGTTTGTCTTATCCTGTGGTAGAGCAACAGAACACTCAAAGAAAACAGAGCGATACTATCCCCATCAAATAACTCACAAACCTCCAGAAGGTAAAGTATATTTTACCTAAAAAAACACTGGTACTGCTCTTGGAGTAGGTGCTTGGACTGAAAGACGATATTTCACATTGCACTGCCTCTCACGACTTTCACAGATAATCCTTTATGAAAAAAAACTTCTCACTCACTGTACTAGCCTCTGCTTTTTTGATTCAGATGGTCAAGATGTCACAAACAGAAAATCAGACTGTACTGACACTGAATTTAACTGCTGCTGTTGTGTTTCGTGTTGACTATGTGTACTCTGTCTTTGGGAATTATATATTCTATTTAATCTCAACATTACTGACATCTGTAGCCTAGGAATGAATAATCACTCATGTGAACTTAACAGGCATGACTAATCAACATCTGTCAGTTTGATCCTAGCTTTGACTGCTTTGTTGTTGTGTGGATTGCCCTTCTGCCTTTCTTTACCTTCTGTGTGTGTCTTTCATTCTTTATTATTATGTTTCAACTAAACATTGTTGACCTACACTTTTAAAGTATGGATGTGATGAATGCATTTGTGACTGTATGGACGTTAGGTTTGATTTTGTCTATGCATTTTTGGAGTTAAATACTACACTGAACGCTTGTCAAAAGTTTCTGTAGGTGATTTTAATGTTTGCTGATGTCTACGTTTGTTTTTGTTTTTTTCCATTTTCATTTTAGAGTAGAGAAGTTATTTAATTTAATAATTAAGCCCCTCAGGATTTGGCACTGTGGAATGGAATAATCCCAGTTTTCTAATATTACATTTGTGGTAAGATGACGATACACTCACTGTTTTATTTATGTAAAGATTTGTTAGTTTATCTTTTGAATCCAATTGTTGAAGTATATAAAGGCAGTTTTGTGTTATGTGTGTGAGTGAATGATTTGGCGTGTGTAGTTAAAGAGTGTGTAGCAGTTTCTGTCAGCAAAGAAAAGAAATGTTTATTTTACACAATTAGCATTTGCACTCCTGAATGTCAGAAGAGGACACCTCCATGCTTTCTGTGCACTGCAATACAAGGTACAGAATATATCAGCCACAGGGATAGTCTCATTGTGGAGGGATTGCTGTAACAAAGCAGGTTGAGAGCTTAAATATATGATTATCCACAGCTCAGAGCATCGCTACTGTTTGTATTTACAACATGAAATGTATTTACTCTCACTCTCACTGATTATTTTGTGATTTAGAGAAAAAAAAGTGCAAATTAGTGGAGATTCACTGTGACAGATATGCTTTTAATTTGAAGACTCAGCATCCCTTCTCTGTGATGATGACCTGTTATATACATATACAATGCATATATAAATAAATATCTATAAAGGCATGTATTACTGTATCAAAATTCAAAAATGCAGAAAAGAAAATGGCTGCAGTGTATCTATAGCTGAGAATAAAAATCTACAAATGTGCAGTGTTGTATCTGATTACATCTTTTAACTGTAGAATGGGCCATTTTGACATGCCAAAACAGTAGCTTGGGTGTCTCGTTGATGGTTGTGTCTCAGGGGAGGTCTTGCATAACCAAGTTCAGAGCTTACTGGAACTGAGAATTATTAATTCCATCTGTGCTTTTCTAGAAACTACTTTAGTCTGCTTCTTTATTTGCAAGAGGTCGCTACAGTGGGTGGCTCTGCATATTTGATCATGAACATCATGCTGGATTTCTTCCTGACTTAACTCCAAAACGATTTATGTCTCAGAACTGAACTGGGGAGCTTTTGTTTGTTTGGCAAATGTGTAAACCACTACACCTTTCCTACTGTGACAAATGAAAATTTATCTTTAAAATGGTCTTTTTTAAAATTCCTGTTACATCCAGTCCCATCAGTTTTATAATAAAGATTTACATAAAACATGTAATTTAATAAATGCTGCTGTGAAAGTTAGGCACATGTACTTATTAGACTTTATACTGCCTCCTGCTGTAACAGGGAACAGGGGTAGCCCAGAAGGAACAGATTCCCATTTAAACCCAAGATAAATGGGTTGTATAAATGTTACCTTACACCATACATTTTCAAAGACACAGTTCCAGTCTTTAAAAAGCATTACAAATGATCCATAAATCTGCACCCATGTTTACTAAGACTCAAATCAGCTGCTTGGGAAGAAATGGTTTATAAACAGGACAGCTATCATCACAGTAGGTTAAGAAATTGATATGCCTAATTGACACATGGTCAGGTCTGTGTGAAATGCACTCTTCTGGAGTTGCAATCTAAAGATCCTTTCCTTGGTTTAGCACCCTGCAATTGTCCTTAGTAGCCCCACAAAGCCAGTGAATGCAAGAACTTGTTGATGGTAAGAGGGTTGAAAGGTTAACAAATCTTCATCCAAGGAGGTCATTTAAGCTTGAACTGCTTATTTAATACACTTTACCTCCATACTACCAAGGTACGTAGAATCCAACTTTATTGATCATAAACACATGTGTTTCACTTGGTAGCTTAAATGTTTAAATGCGTTCTCACTCATTTTCAGTCCAGTCCTCACACCTGACCATTTTCAGAGGAATATTTTTTTAATCAATCATTCATGCACAAAAAGGCACCTAACTACAAGGATCAACCAGTGTTGCATCTACACAAAACAGGCAAATTAGCAAAGAACAATTTTTAAACTGTATCTTTAGACAGTTTGTTACTAGCAAAAGCAGATAATTCTTTTCCATTTCTTTAGTTGAATACAAAAAAAAATGCCAAAGATAACAGTTTGAGAGGAGTAAATGGTAATTTTGCAACAACAAGGTGATTCCCAAAGCACTATCAACCCAATACTTGGCATATTTCGACATCGTGTACAATGTATCCTTAAAAAATCTGACGATCAGGACAAAAGAAAAAGTCATAACAGTGATTGTCTACAGCCATACTATAAAACACAGCTGAGGCTCTGTCATGGTTTGGGGCTGCATTTCAGTCAGTGGTGTTGGAGATCTTGTCAAAATTGATGGAATTGTGAACAATCAGATTTTGGTCCACCATGCAATACCATTTGGAAAGCATCTGATTAATAACAGCATCATTTTCAGCAGGAAAATCATCCCAAACACACTGCTAATGCAGTAAAAGCATACCTGCATAGAAAAAAGACACGTAGGCACACTATCAGTCATGGATTGGCCTCCCAGAGCCCAGGTTGTACATGTTGTATTTCAGAGTATGTTTAAACATGAAAATGTGATATAAGTCTTTAAATATCCAAATAATCAGGTACAGCAATAAAGCCTGGCCTGGGCTTAGCATTTCTGAAGCACAACCATCTAATCACACAGTAACCAAACCACAAGACACAAACGCATGAGAAATTAATACCAAAATAACACAAAATAAAATTAAAACACATCAGTTATCACACATTTTAGCTGATTTATTTATTTCTTAAACATGTTAAGCCATCCATTGCCATGCTGGCAAGAGTTACACACCAGATAAGGAGTGGTCCA
Source organism: Etia nguti (assembly GCA_015106755.1). Classification (NCBI taxonomy): domain Eukaryota; kingdom Metazoa; phylum Chordata; class Actinopteri; order Cichliformes; family Cichlidae; genus Etia; species Etia nguti. The sequence goes on from VUQG01018982.1 coordinate 97,041, forward strand.
TTGCATTGACATCATACGTTTTGTTGAAAGAAATGTTTATCATATTTTCCCCTTTAAAAAAGAAGAGACAAATCAGGTGAAAAGGCAAACAGTAGGGATGACAAAGACACTGCCATTGTCCTGCAGTGGTAAGACCACTGGCTAGCAGAAGCACTGATCGCCAAGGAAGACATACCAACATTTATTACAGTCAATTGCACTTTCTCTCCTTCAATTTTCTGATACCATCCTCTTGCCTCGGTGCAACTTTTTTCATTACAGTGCTTCCAGACCTATTAGTCCAACCACCAGTTTTTATCACTTGACCTGACAGAAGGCAAACCTTCTAGTGCTTTTGTGCAGTCTTCATCATCTGCACCACCTCTATGCAACTGGCAAAATAACACACTGGTATGACAAGAATAAAATGACAAAAGAAACCCTACATACAGTTATACAATACAAGTACAAACATTATGAAAAATGAGCTTGTTTTCGTCTCATTTTTTGTACAAAATGTAAGTGGTGCTTCGGCAACCAGGAGTTTATTTTCCTCCTCTTAGATATGAGATTCCGATATTTGGATGGTAACAATAACAACGTTATTGTTTTTACAACAGTTCCATGATGCTGGAGGACATTAGAAACATTTGGACAGGACGGATGCACAACATTAACAAATACAAACAAACAAGTCAGTGACTGACAAATAAAACAGAAGATATAATAGTTTCATATGATCTTACGCACAATAACACCCCCCTCCCCCCACCATGCACTACACAATAGTCTTGGATTTTCATATATTACATATATGCTACATTCTCTTATTTCTTATTTCACTTATATAAAGGCAAACATATCTCAACGCAAGTGTAAGCTGCTCTGCTTTTCTTTACATTTAAATTAGTACTATAGATTGAAATCTGACAATTTAAACAGTATGACTTAGCTCATAGCAAACATAAATGTAGCTCATAAACTGGATTTTACGTAAACTCTTAAGTCCTCTGATAGCAAGAATAGCAATTTCAGTATTTGTTTTTGTTTTGTTTTGTTTTTTTAAACCAACAATCACAATGTATATACATCACCAGAACTAAAGCAAGCTCAATTTTTAACATTCTGATCTTCCAAATGTTTTTGAATTGCACACACATAAATACACGTAAAAATACATAACTATTTTTTTGGGAGAGGTTACAGTTGTAGATCTTTAAACATCTCTATTTTATATTTAAAATGCATACCAAAACATCTTAAAAAACAAACAAAAAAGATTTTTTCTCAATATGCTTGTTTCATAATGTCCAAATACGGTGTGCAGCCACCCGGCGGTGGTTTCGAATGATGTCCATTAATAAAATGCCATAACAGTAAAATGTAATACTTGTGTCCTGTGCGATATCTTATCCTTATAGAGGGGTCAAAGAGCAGTCATGAACTGGCTAGTTGCTCCACTAGATTTGCTGAAGGGGGTTCTTTTTTCTTTTTCTTTTTTTTTTATGTGACCACATGTTGATGTTCCATTAACTGAAAAGACAGAGAACAACCATGTGAATCTCTGCTGACAGGGTAGACAGAGCATGAAAAGGATCTTTTGAGAGAACATATTAAGGCATGTAATGACAAAAAAAAGCACACATCAGCGAAAGTGAAAAGCACTGGCATGGTACTGGAATGCAAACAGCTCTGAGGTACTGTTTACTGGTAATATCCCAGAAATGCCTGCAAGACACTTGCACAGGTGTGTTCAAATATAATGCCAATATTTATACTTAACCTTTGTAAAGCAAACAGTTTATACAAGATATTATGATCACGCCATGCCAAGTGAATATTTCCCAGGCTCTCATTTCAAAACAAATCAGCAGGAGTTCTTTCACTTTTGAAAAAAGTCTGCACGGAATGCTTAAGGTGATATTTTATGTTATACGACTACAGTGTCAGTGCATTATACAGTCCCAATCAAAAGTTTAAGACCACTTGAAAAATGGCAAAACAAAAAAATCATATTTTACATGGTTGGATCTTATCAAGGTTCCAAGTAGAGTTTCAACATGCAACAAGAAGAAATGGGAGTGAGACAAAACATTTTTTGAGCATGCAATTTATTAAAAACAAGGGTTAAACTGAAACGGGCTTTATAGATTTATAGATTTTATAATCTATTCTAATCTTCCCAGATAGAAAGAAAGAAAAAAATCATCATAAATCATTCAGAAACTTTTTAGTTGCCTGTGCTGGTAGCACTGGTTTACATAATCTAGCTACAATACCGTCCAAACATCTAGAGCCACCCTTCATTTATTATATTTTGATTCCATGGAGCCAGATTTTATTTCTTTCCTAATTGATCTTTAGCAATAATTCTCCAGGCTTTCTGACGTTCTTTCAGTTTTTTTTTTCTTTGTACAATTTTCAGCCCAGTTATTGTACCTGGCCACTTTCAGAGGATGATTCGTTTTTGTTGTTGTTGTTGTTCTGGTTTGTTTTGATTTGTGTTTGTTTGTTTATTAGGCCACTAAAATCAGACTATGAATTGTTCATTCATAAAAAGGTACCTTGCTGACAGAATTAACCAGTGTTTGTCTACACATAACAGAGAAATTAACAAAGAACTAACTTTACATTGTATCTTTAGGCACTTTAGGCACACCAGTGTGTGAATGTGTGTGTGAATGGGTGAATGACTGAATGTAGTGTAAAGCGCTTTGGGGTCCTTAGGGACTAAGTAAAGTGCTATACAAATACAGGCCATTTACCATTTACTTTGTTACTGGAAGCCTTGTGAAAAAAAACATTTGTTTAATTTCTTTAGTTGAATGTGCAAAAAATGCCAAAGAAGAGCTTTGAATGTCCTTCAAGAAGCCTGGAGAACTATTCCTGAAGACCACTTAAATATATTACAAGAAAGCTAGCTAAGAGAGTTCAGACTGTGTTGGAGAATAAAGGTGGTCACACTAAATGTTGACTCTCAAGCTTTGAGAGAGTGATAGAGTGGGAAGCCCGGGACGTAGAGGGGGTTGTGGTTAAGTAAAAAATGTAAGTTCCCTTTTAGTTAAATTAACATTACATCATACCGTAATACAGAAAGTCCCTGCTTTCTCAATAGTAAAGTGATAGCTGGTACATATTTTTATCTGAGTAGGAATAAGGAAAGTTTGGGGAAATTCAAGAGCAACAACGCCAAGCTTGGTATAATTATTTTTACTCTAACAATAAAAGGATGTTGCTGAATCACAAAATAACGCACACTTCATCCAACAGCTCATCCTGGTTACCTCCTTTTTTCTCACCAAGCAGAAGCAAAATGTTTCTCTAGATCTAAGCATTTAACATCAAGAATGCTTCCTGCTTAAAATACTACGACAGCTTAGTTTCATAATCTACTTAATAATTCCATTCTCACCGTTTCTGTTGTAATACTACATATGCAATAATGCATACATAGAGCAGTCTTCCAGGTTTTTTTGACTGCCCCTTTTCTGTTTCTTTGTCTCATCCACTACATTGTACAACAGCAAGTTTTATACCAATGTACTACAGCTTGATCAAAACATGAACTGAAGTTGAATATAGAGCTCGAACTCCACACAATGGTAGTATGTATATGAATACCTTAATTTTTTAAAAGAGTAGAAGAATATGCTGCTAAAATGCAGATAAACAGAATAATTTTTCTAAGCATAATTCCACGATCGTTGTTGGTTACATTCTGTAATATCATTTCTCGCAACTTCATCTGAATAATGTTTCATAATTAAAAAATAAATTCAATGTCAAACAGATGTTTAAATGTTTAAACAGATAATTATAATTACTGACTGAAATAAGCTTTGCGGCTGGTTAAGCACAGAAAGTGTGCCCTCTATTGATTAGCTGCAACACCCAACAGTGAAAACACTGTCTGCTGATCATACCCTGGAGCCCACAGCTGCATTACATTAGCCAGGTGGTACTATTTTCATCTATTTTCCTAAAACACATTGTCTGCTTTGCAGTTCTTACTGTCTCTTACTGGGGGATGCTAGGCGAGCCAGAGCGATGAAAGTGAATGTTCTGCCACTTTCCATCACGGCGGTGCCACACTCGGGTCTCCTCAGACTGCATGGTGCGAGGCATGCCACTGCTATCCATGTATTGGGTCAGCCGAATATAGGCAATACATGCTGCATTTTCCCCAATAAGGTGCACATGTGGGTTCAATAGGATGGTATGAACTGGCTTATTTCCTTTGGACAATGCTGCAAATGAAAGACAGAAAGAGAGAAAATGCCACACGATATGTGAATGTTATGGGTAGTATTTCCCCACTTTCCACACAGAGTTGAGTAAGAATTGCTCCTTTTTATGTTAATATCATACAGCAGATACAGTCGCATCAAAAACAAAATGCTGATTCTTCCTTGGAGTATTAACTGATATGAAATCAGAGCAAGCGAAGTCTCCATATGTTGATGCTGGATAGTGGACAAGCAGGGGGTTGCCAAGTGATTGAGGTTTCTGGGCCATATCTGGTTTATCTGAACTATTTTTACCCAGACTGAGGACATTCTGCCATTTATAGCAGTCATTATTCATGAGTGATTTTTTCTTTTTTGGTCCAAGGTTAGTCGATGCCCTTGTAGTTTAACAGCAAATATGAACTATAAACTGAACTAAATATTGATACAGGACAAACAATCCAGTCCAACTCCAATAATGTTCCTATAACATTGTCTTTCAACAACAATCCGAATAACTCCTTCGTTGTAAACTGGACTTTGTTATTCTAGGTATTTTAATCATATTATCCCTTTTTGTGCATCATGTCCTCCAAATAAAAGTTTCCATGGCTCTGTTTACGTGCACACATTTATCATTTTGACAAGCTTATGTCAACTATTTAGGAATTTATGAAATGGTGTTGACATGCACAGATGTACTTGATAGTGTGAATGTTGAAAAGAAGATTAATATGTCATGCATTTGTTTTCCTCGAGGTCTTTTTTATTTGGCTTGTTTCTGTTGTTTCTGTTTGATCAGCTCCCTAAAGATGAATTTCTATTGTCAGCTTAGAGCAGTAGTTGCCGTTATTTAGAATAAAAATATCCTTTATTGTCCCTAATTGGGGAAATTCAGCTGTTCCAGTAGCAAAGTAACAGGCAAATGGAGCATGCAGATTCAAAAAAATTAGTTAGCAGTCTTAATCTTTGACTTTGCTTTAAAACAAACTACAGAAGACAAGTACAAACCAGCTGATTCCATTTTTTTTGCAAAAGACACCAGTATACATTCCCACGAAAGTTTGTGGAAGAAGAACACTGTTGATATGCTACAGATTTTTTTTCTGATCAGTTTATGAAAACATTTATCCTTCTATGGGTTGAAATTTCATTTATTTGTGGCTTGAAAATCAAAATGAATTTTTTGTTCCTCCAGTGGAGTATATTGATTGTGTTTGGTCTCTTCAACCATATGTATTCATCAGAAAATTCCATTTAAACATGCAAGTTCTCCCCTGCTGAAAATCAACAGTTTTCCAGACTGTGACTGAGACAAACGACTCATCTGCAAATTCTCTTTCTAATTCCATTTTAATTTGTCAAATGTTACTCTGGTTATTATTAGTTTATCGATTTTCTTGTGAAATGCACAAATTTGAGGCAATTCTCAAATGAGTCTTCATGATACTGCTAAAGCAGCTTTTTTTCTAAAGTCAGAATTAATTGTCTTAAACCTACCATTCTCAAAATAAAAGCGATGAAAGTCATGTCCTTCTACAAGGTTGCCCAGGGCCTCAGGCTCAAAGGAAGTCAAACCAGGGTCACAAATTTTCCTGTTCCACCAGAAACATAATGTAGTATCAGCAAAGAAGACAAGCAAATAATTCTATCAAATTATATATTAGTTAGTTATGTTACTGGGAAAATGTGAACAGAAGGAAACTTACGCGTAGGCCTCAAAGTCTCCATTGTTGATAGATTCAATTAACTGCTCAGTAACTTTGATGATTTCTTGTTTTCGAGCTAAAACACAAGATCACAGAAAATCATCAGCTGAACTGGCATAATAAATGTGTTTTTACTTTATTTCAGGCAAATGTTCAGAGTGCAGCTAAAAATCAGCTTCAGATGAGTTCTACTCTACGGATTTGCAGGATTTTAAGGTTATTAGAAATGGAAGGCGCTCAAGAAAGGATTTCACAACATTTTTGATAATTCATGTCAAGTCAAAAAAAAAGCTGGAAGAAAGCCTCCCATGACTAATAGTGATATCAGGCAGGAAAAATGCAGGATGACAGTATATTTCACCCAACAAAGCTCAAATGAATCAAGACAAACCAATGTCAGATGCAAGTATTTGCTGTAAAAGCGATTTTAACTAAGTAATATTGACAGTTACCTTTATTGTTATTAGTGCAGGCTGGGGGATATTGAAAAAATTACTCAATTTGTGAAACAACAGACATGTTAAATAATAATAATTTTAAAAAAAACTGTTTAAGAAGTCCTTCACCTTTAGACGAAAGGAGCAAATAGGGTCATAAACAGAGGTTTCATTTTATTGAAGAAGGGATAGTCACTGAGGAGTAATTTTCTTAAACCACAGACTACTGTAAACACTCAGTGATCTAAGAAAAGGATATGATCTGAACATCAGGAGCATGGCATTTGAGACATTTTACATATAGGGAACACTACCTCACAGGGATGACTGGGTAAGCAAAACAGGGCATCTTCCCCATTGTAGAGGACTTACTCTGAATTGAGGAGGTGGGAGTCTGTCTTGAGTCAGACATCTGTGAGGAACGGCTCTTAGAACTCAAGATACCACTCACTAAGCTGCCCAGACGAAGGGCTGAGATGGGATGCATGGATGATTGAATGATAGGGTGTCCAGTGTGTATAAAGGGCGGAAGACGTAACAAAGATAATCATGTGTGGTGAGACAGATAGCGAAAAAAAGATTTTCTCAACAAAAACACATAAAAGGAGAGTAAAAAAATACAGAGTGGAAACATTTAATAATAATAAAAGCATAAAATGGCGGGCACAAAAGCAGCGTGTGTTCCCATTTTTGTATTAACCTAAGAGTACATGGATGCAGTTGGAGGAGAAGACAGCAAAAGAACAGAACAATCTGCATTTTGCAACAGTTAACAGCCAAATGGGAGCAGGAGTAGTTAACCTGCTATTAACTGTGTAACAAAGCAGAATGTAGAAAAACACAGATGGGAGCGACCAGTCTGACTGGAAATCATGAGGACCAACTAACATTACCAGTGTAGCAGAGACCTGCAAGTCTGTAAACCATACAGTTTTTACTACCTTTTACATCTTCATCCTCAATGGTGGTGTTAGCACTCTCAATTGACTCCTGAAAAAGAATAACAAAAAGATTATGGACACATAATGCATGCTTCTTTAATGATATCGTGCAACTTGCATTTGTAATACAATTAAGTTTTAAAATAGAGTTTTAAAAGTTAAATGGTCCACCAAACTCAGATTTATGAGCAAATTTGCTTTACTCTTGTTGGTAAACTGAGAAAACATTCCTGTTAGCTCTTACTGAGAAAGTCTATAGTACAGGAGCAAACAGACTCAATATTAAATGTAGCTATCAGTGAAAGTGAAGTGTTGTTTGTTTATGTTATACCTTGTTTCCATCCACAGGGTTGTGTATCACAGTTGTCTGTGGTTCCTAATAAAAACATAATGGGCACTTGTGGGAGCAAATACTTCAACAATGCAAGGAAAGTTATGATTGGACAGATACCTTTGGAGAAAATGTATTTATGTGTATTTTCAAAAACTGACGGTCAAGAAGATGGTTGACCACTTACATCAATTACTCATTATAATCTTTAACTTTTTCTATCTGTAAATCTATTCATCACAATGTATCTGAAACCAAATTCAAATGTGTGCGTCAATTTCTTGTTTATTTTATTTCTCATTCTTTCCTCTCTTTCTGCATAGTGTGGTCTTTTTTGTGTCTGATTTTCTCTCAGCAGCCCTAGCCAACACCCTCACTCGATAATCAGATGTCTGGGTTTTTGTAGAATTGATCCTGGTGACCAGCTCAGTCCTTCTAATCACTCGCCCAGATTACATAAGATTATAACATCAGCAGCCTTGTGTGAGTGTGTGTGTGTGTTAGGGGGTGGGCGTGTGTGTGTGATGATGGAGTGAGAAAGAGAGGAAAGACAGATGCCGTGTCCATGTGTTCATGCGTAATCAACTTGACAGCAAATGGGAGGACAGAAAGTATTTGACATCATGCATGGTGGCAGTCATGTGGCCTGACGTAGACAGTTATTCAGCAGACACCATGCCCAAGCCAATGAGTAATGCCCAAGGAACCACTATCCTCACGATCCTTACAGTCATGCACAGACCAACTATGCCAGTAACAAATCCTACAAAATGCACATGTGGATTACTGTCAGCAATTTTACTTTTAATTGCAAATCTAACAGATATACAGTACAATGACATGAAAGGAATTCATGCATGGTATAAATGAAAAGAGCAAGAAAAGAGGAAGAGTTTCTTAAGAAATACAAGAACACAAAAAGTGGGGGGGTTGAGGTAGAGGTTACCCTAACCACAGATTCAGGTCCATGTTCATTAGAGCCTAATCCAAACGTGTGTCCATGTATGTGTGTTTGTGTGTGTGTGTGTGTGTGTGCGCGCGCATGTATGTGTGTGTGTGTATAAAGGCTTATTGCTTTAACCCAACATTAACAGTGCACAAATTCAGCAAATCCAAACTGGCCAAGCGTTATATACCCCATGCATGCACTGCTAATTCAGATAAATGAATTAATAGTACATCAATCTGAATTATAAATATCTTTCATAGATAGCTTTATGAAAAATTCTGGAGCTGAGACATGCTGCACAGTTACAAAGGTCTGTATGCACCATTTCATTCAGGGATAGTCTATTATTGGTGCTAGACATGTGTTTCACCCCGTGTTACTACAATATCCTTACATGTCTTTTTTAAAAGTTTAAATCTTCTTATCAAAGAAGGTTGAGATCAAAAAGAATATGATCTTACAATGTGGAAAGGGTGAACCTGAACCTCCTCCACAGTGGGATGTGAGGCAGGTACATATAGATGTTTTGTGAAAGATGCTGTTGGTGTAGATGAGACTGTGTGTGTATACCAGTGCAGGGGCAGGGCCAGTGTCTTTAGGACTGGTCACTGTGTTGGCTTTGTTGTTGACCTGCAGGGGGGCAGTGTAGAGGGGACATGACACATACACACTTCTCAGACACACACACTCTCTCACGCCGGCTACAGACCAAAGTGATCATCCCAACTCTTCTGTTTGAAAGATCTAATGTCACTTCCTATTACATGTTACCATGCAAAACTAAATTATGGAGGTGATAAAAAAGGGTTTTACGTAATGACATTTGAGACATCAGAGGCAGCTCGAAAAAAAACAAACAAACTCTAATGCGTCCTAAAGGTCGCGCTCTGATGAAGCCAACAGAGCGAACAGATTTAGAGATTCCCAGAGCAAACACCCTCTTCACCCTGCCTATGCCTTGAAATCCTATTCATGAAAATCAAAAACAGGACTGGAGCCAGGGGGCAACCCTTGAGTCCACTAAAAGCTGAACACATGCTTGACTTTGTGTGAAGAATGCGGGCACAGCTCTCACTTTGTTCATACAAAGACCAGATGGCCTGGTTGTAAACCTTCTCAAAGTTTCCAAAATGTTGCTCCTTTTTGTGCTTTTTGTGTCCAAGACATACGGCCTTAGGTCAGATGATACAACAAAAGAGCCTGTTATTGACCTTTGGCCTAATGTGCTCTGATACCAAGCACACTGATAAACCGCGTATGCTAGAGCATGGTGTTTGATATCGCCAGTCCATGCCTGGCACAGAAGAGCAATAACAAAACACCACTTTGATGTTTCACTTTCAGAACCCTTGCTGTGAAAGGAGCCCAACTGCATCTAATCAGTAGCGCTCCACGTCTTGGACGAGCTTGGGTTCCTTCCATACCAGCAAGGTGATTTTCCATTTTCCAAAAACTAGTCCGATGCAGGGCTGTCCACACACCGGTGGTATTTAGAGGTCAGCTATGGAAATCAACATTCATTTGAAGGAAACAGAGGCTCACAATATTAGTCAGTCACCTCAAACTGTAACAAAACTATCACACACGTGCACATGTCAAAACATGCACCTCTGTATCAGGTTTTGAGTTTAGGATTTGAATTTAGGATTAACTCTCAAACACATAAAGAAACTACATTAGTGACTCTAAAGTAACACTATAAATTATTAATAATAATTTATAGTTATAGTAATTCAATAAATACAAAAACTAAAGAGATCAATAATTTAAAAAGAGGATGATGAGACCAGAAACATAAGCTACGAACAAGCTAAGAAAACTAAGAAAGCTAAGAAAATGATACCCATTTCCCACATCTTTGAGTGACTGTCCCTGAATGATGATGTTGTTAAGTGCAAAATGCATAATAACAGTAGTAATAATAATCAATATGGCTTCTCAGACACTAAACATTCCAACAAAAATAATGCAAGAAACAAAGCATTTTCTTCATTGTGCAAAGCAGCTCACCTTAACGCCATCTGGCTTCTTGTTGAGCAAAGTCTTGGCTGCTGTAGAAGGAAAGACAGAGACAACATTTCAGTATGAGGGTTCAAAAGAGTCCTGTGCCAGAGGCTACACGAACATGCAGCAAGCATATCAATCAATTGTGCTTATCTCCAAACTCCAGGTACAAGGTCCAACTGCAAGATCCATAATGCAATGCAACTGAAGCTCCAAATAACATAATTTCTGCAAGGCTGTTATCCTACTACATACTTACTCACATGTCAGGGCTGAAGGGTGGGTGGTTAATTGGGTGTATATATAGCAGGTGATGAAAAGGTTAATCTAACTAACTAACTATCTCCAACAGACTCACACAACATTCCTGAGTTGACATTTGCCCACATACCCATGCACTTATATATTTGCACCTACATATATGCTCCCACTGCCATTCCTTAACTTTATTTTCCAATGTTACATAGAAACTTAACACTAAACTGCGTTACAAAAAACCATGCTTCTCTAAATTTCCCTGAGACTGTAAATTAGCACTTATGCAAGGATGAGATTCTGTAGTTCACTTTAAAATGCCAAATGTCATATTTTCATGCATACGCAATTGGCTATTCCACACCATTTCCAAAAATGTAGGGGCACAGTATAAAAAGAAAATATAACCAGAATTAAATTATCTGAAAATCATTTAGACTATACATGTAACTGAAAATAATACAAAGGGAATTTGACAATTTTTTTTATTGCTTTTCGTTTATTACAAACGTATTCTTATTTGGAATTTGATGCCAGCTGGGTGAGATGCCACAAATGTACACATTTGGGAACTGAGGAGGAGTGAGAAGTTATGTAGCTTTGAAGGGGAAATTTTTTCTTATTTGTTGCTTAATGTATGAGTTCAGCTTCTCAACAGTTTCTGGCTTCTTGTGTTGAGTTCTTATTTGCTTATGTGCCAGAGGTTTTCAGTGGATAACACGTCAGGAGTGTAGGCAGCCCGGCTAAGCAAGTGGAATGTGTTGTAATAGATGCTGTCTTTCTGAAATAAGCAAGAACTTTCCTGAAAACAATGTGATCTGGATGCGTTTCTCTAAAAAACAAAATTTTTCACCTTCAACATTTTATACATCTTTACACTACTGTCAATTATATATATAAAAAAAATTTATTTGCATTTTACACAGTGTCCCAACATTTTTGGAAACATGACTCTAAAGTAAAAATAAGACCTAAATGTCAATGCTTATTGGTTGGGTTCGACCCCACACATTTCACTGTCATTCCAAATATCCTTACCTCAAATGGTTACCACAATTCAAACAAAAAAGGAAAGAAAATTGAAAAAGGAAGAAACTGATAAATAAAAAGAGACACAAATGAACAAATGCATTTCACTGTAGAATGAAAAGCAAAGTAGTCTAATAAGAGCATGAAGAACATGAGATAGGTCAAAAGAAATGTATATTAAAAAAAGTATGTCCAAAATATAGACAGAATGGTAGAAAAACAGCTTGAAAAATATAAATGACTCGTGTTTAGCAATGGCATTTTTATGCCAAGATGCCAAGATCTGGCATTTCTTTCTTTCAGGTCTTCTAAAATTTAATTTTATTTGATTTTGAAACTTATAGTTTCTCCATATTTTACCTTGTTTTATAGTGTAAGCAGCAGAAGATTCACTTTTCAGAGAGTACTTTTATCATTATCACTATTATCAGCTATCAAGGTTTAATAGTTCAGGTTAGTTTAACCCTTTCACACATAGTGGTCACTATAGTGGACAGCTATTCAAAGGCTGTTTTCTTGTATTTGTGTCAGTGTTGATGGTATACTTGCACATAAACCACTACATTGGATACTGATGTGTCACTCCATACACATCAGTTGTCCACCTAAGTGGACATGTAAAAAACTCTTTGAAAAGTACATGTTTAAAAAAATGAAGTTCAAAAATCTTTTTTTCATGCCTAAAGACGAATAAAAATACTTAAGAAAAAAATCCGGATTGAGGTTGTCATAATTCATGCATGAAAGGGTTAAGTGGGCTTGAAATAGTTATCCATAGTCAGTGTATTACCTACAACATTCACAATTCATTCCCCTAGTACTTCAGATACCGTCACCAATGTCCTGCTGAAGACAAGGTTGGTAGCAAAACATATTTTTGCCACTATAAAAAAGGACAAACAAAATCAATATCAACACCCTAGATTGCACTAAAGTTACACCCATTTGTTACAGCGATTTATAATCTATGTATTTACCCCTTGACTCGTTGGTCTACCACTGTCTTCATTGGTTAATATATATTACTGTGTGAATTTGGTGTTTTAATGCCTTAGATTGACTCTAACCCTTTAAACCCTTAAACTCCTAGGACCTGGCGTCAACATATGGGGACATCACATTTTGGGTTGTCTAGACCACAATACTAAATTTTGCTCTTTCAAATGAGCCATATTGCTCAAAGGGGCACAATTGTTGTTTCTCGTTTTGTTTTTGTACTCCAGAAAAATGTTGCTGTGTTCAGACACCAAATAAAGAGTTTTGCACATCATTACTCAATTGTGACTTTATAGCGTTCTATCAAACACTATAAAGCCCAAATAGCAAAGAGAAATTAAAAATAATAATAATAATAATAATGTATACTTTATGCATTATTAAATGCATGCCATGAAAGAGTTCGGGTCTTAGGAGGTTAAAGTTTTGAAGTTGAGGCAACTTTGCTAGCTTTAAAAAAAAAAGCAGTATAATAGCTTTATATCACCTCAGTGACTCGTTTTTTTCTGATCTCATCCATAATAGTTTTAATTTAGCTTCCATGCCAGTACTTATGTCCGCATGCTCTACTGCAGGTATTACACTGATGGATAAGTTCATAAATTCTCACTTTTTTAAAAAAGATCTCTTTAACAGCTGTGACACCTTTTTAGCTTCCAGTTTTGCTTTTCCTTCTTCTTTTTTTTTGTTTTTTAGGACAAATGCTTGTAATTTTTAACATAATATGTTTGGGGAAACCATGTCTTGGACACCATGCTGAGAAAGACATACCTGAGAAGTTTCTTGTGACTAGCAAAGTGGTCAATATTGCTCCCTGCAGTAACAGAAAAGAAGGAAAGAAGAAGGAAATGATGATGGGCAAAAGGAAGGAGGAGAAAGAAGGAAAGATTGATTAAAAGGTTGTAGCCAGAAAGAGCAGCATAGCAAAAGGACAACTCGAAGGCTTTAGAGGACAAGCAATCATATTAAGTTACACTGAGAAGTCTTGAGCAAGGAAAACAGAAAAGGAGAGGGAAAAAATGGCTGGATGGATTGTTCTATATAAACAGAAACATGAAGGACTGCCAGAAGTCTCACCTTGAGTTTCCTCCTGGCATTGAATTTCTTCAGGCATTCCACAGTCTCCTGCCTGTGCATCATGGAAGCGACAGTGGACCGTTGCTGCAGGGAGAAGATGAGAGGATTTGAAGGAATGGAAACAATGGGTGAGAAGAACGTATGGCTGTGATTGTGTGGGCAGTGCAACTGTCACGTTTTTTTTATTTCTGTGTGCATCTGTGTGTGTGCTTGTGCAAATATTCCAGCATCTGTGAGTGTGTTTGCCACATACGCAGATCCAGGGGTGTTTTAGGGCCTCTGCAGCAGTGATGCGTTTACTGGGGTTGATGGTTAGCATCTTGTTAATTAGATCTTTGGCCTCGGGAGTTACAGTGTCCCACTCCGGTGATGGGAACTGTAAAAAAAGAAAAAACGTGTGTCCATTACTGAGCATATATACAAAACTACAGAGCTCTGAGGCTTCTGTTTTTGTAGCAAGCCAGGAGGAGAGGAGATAACATCAGAATTATTATCCAATTTCCAATTTCATGTTTCAGATGTTATATTAGTGGAGAGAAAAATCTTTAAAGGCCTATCCAAATTCAAAAATCACAGTATATAAAAGTAGACCTGGCTGTGTCCTATGCTCCCAATGAAGCTACAGGAAAACTGAGCAGATGGCCAGATGATGAAATGATCCTGTGTACAAATTAACTAAAACAAAATGTCACTTTTTGTTTTGTCTGACTTTATTTACTGTTTTGTTTTTTCAGTTTAAGATGATGTATGCATGCTTACATCATAGGCCCCAGCCTTGATTTGTTGATAGAGGCGATGTTGGTCCTCATCCCAGAAGGGAGGGTAGCCAACCAGCAGGATGTACAAAATAACACCTAGAACAAGATGGCATGCGCACAAACCCATGCATTTTAGAACTTTATACTCGGATACTGTTTGTTTATTAAAAAAACAACATGAGGTTTATTCATTTACAACTCCACAAAACACTCAAAACAACTTAAAGTTTCAGTGCTTGTAAAAAAAAACAAAAAAAACAAACAATCTTGATGTCTTTGGACCCAGTATTAGATCCTAACAGCTGCAGTGAGACAATCTGAATGTTATTTACCACAGGCCCACATGTCCACTGGTTTCCCATAAGGGTCTTTCCTCAGAACTTCTGGAGATAAGTAGCCTGGGGTGCCTGCAAAACCTGGAGGAGTAATATGAAAGGAGGATATTTGGAAAGGCAAGTTGGTGTAGGCAGGTCAGTGACTGTGAGACAATGAGTGTTGTCTTATACTGATTTTTGAAATTTCACTTTTTATTATTTTGAATAAGAGACTCTGCTAAGAGACATCTGTTGTTTTTTTATTGACAAGGAGCCAAGGCTTTGGCTGGGATGTACCCTCTGTGGATTCTGGGTGCTTCCTGTGAAACTCTTTATTCCTGCCAAACATTTTGTTGACAGTGTTCTTTGGAAAACTGAATAACTCCAATATGACACGTGAAACATATTATCATCTTGTGCTTTTGGCCAGGTTGCTGTCCAGTTCATGAAAAAAAAAGCAGCCTACGAAAGGTTTCTACAGGACACTTAAACTGATTGGTGTATGTGCCCGTACTTGTCCAGATTAAAGAGATTCTCAACAGATTAACACTAAATCCCCCTTTATTAGTATTGCCCAAAAACTTCCCTAACATTGTGAAATATCTACATGACTGACTTAATATTATTTATCATTATTGATTGCTAGCTTGACTGATCAGCTATTTCAAGTTGGAAAATGGATGGATGAATACTCACCAAACCATGCCTGCTGGTCCCCCTGTACCTCGATAGCCAGCCCAAAGTCAGCCAACTTGACCGCCGCCCCCTTCAGCTTACTGGCCAATAGAAGGTTCTCAGGCTGGGGGGGGCGGAGTCAAACAGGTTAGAGGTGAGAGGTCACACGCTCTGGGAACAAGCTGCCCACAGACACAGATCTAAGATCAGATTAGCCATAGCAAATCCCAATCAAAGCCATTAGAGATCAGTGACACTAAGCTGCTCTTAAATCAGTGTCTGAGGCAACTCCCTTTCTGCCACATGAATGACAGAGAACAAAAATGTGCACGGGACCAGATCTCTACGTGACCACGGACATGTTTCACACTGGAGCTGTGGACTTGCTCCCCCAGCCTCATGGATTCAAAGGGAGTAGAGGTGATGTGTGAAATAAAAAACCCACTCTACTATTAGAATCCATGAGCAGGAACAAAGTACACACTGCAGGGAGAAGGATACAGGGGGAAGCTGTGGTGGAACAGGAGTCGTGGGTGTAAAAACAAGTGACTCTCAGCCACATATGTATAATGACACACACTGCACACTAACACAATTTAGCACCATCATAAATTTATGAAAGCCAACAGCATGCACATGTGCACACACATTCAAACACATACCCACTAACAAAGGCGCAGGTGCAGAAAGGTCTTTGCTAACCTAAGGCCAGTTAGACAGTGTGCTCTAATGAATAATGCATTTCCTAACATTTAGAGACTCAAAACACAGACAGCCTGTGAGCAGTCACTTTATGGCAGACGTATGACTCAACAGGACATAGACACTAACTGACAACTAGACACAGCCACATAACGATTAACATAACGATGAATAAATCGTCCTAATTTTGAAGCATGTAAAAACCTGAAAACGCTTCAGCAAAGGAAATCCTAATATAGTCACCGATTGGAAATCTCAAACTTGGTTATTCTTTCTGGGGTGTTTTTGCAGTCACAATCTCACAATCCATTTAGTCACATTGAAAACAGCTTTTTAAGCATTCTTCCGCCTCTTTGCTTCACACCAAAATGCTAATGGGAAGTTATGAGAATACAGGCTACCACTGGAATAGTCATGACCTTAAAAAAAATCTTTCACATCTCAACATAATTTTTACATAATTATGCAAATGGTGATGATTCCTGAGCGTCTGGCTTGTGATTGCCTCTATTTTTAACCAGCACTGCGTTACATTACACAGTCATACATCTCACAAAATTACTGCCATGATAACTTCAACATACTTTCAATCTGTCTTCAACATATTAGAGGTATTAGAAGAGGTTTCTCATTCTCTACACTAGCAGGGAGGGGTACTAGCCAAGCATACTGACTAACTCAACAACAGAAAAAAACAAGCAGGCAAGAAGAAGTGTCGAAATCCGGTAGGCTCGAATCAAATATTTGCAGACCAGATTGGCAACATATTTCAGAGTTGAGGTCAAGGTCATGTCAGCTTAATTATTGCCTTTTATTACTTTTATTGCCTTCACAAGAAAGAATAAACTATTTAATAATTAAGAAGGTTTATAATGGAGAAATTAATGAAAATTCCCTATTTATTTCATAAAACAAATCGTAAAAGAAACAAAACAAAAATATGTAAAGGCCAAAATGGAATTTTCTCTCTCTTGCTACCAAGTCAGAACTTTTTTATCTGTCTGTTTGGTCAACAAGGTTGCAGCAATGCCTGTGGTCATACAAACCTTCAGGTCCCTGTGAACGATTCCATTAACGTGGCAGTGATGGACACTCTCCAGGATCTGCTGTATGCAGTGGCTGAGGGTGGGAAAGTGGAGGAATGTGATGGATCAAATTAAAAGGAGAGAGGGGGGGAAAAAAATCAAGAAAAAATATATTTTAAAAGAGGATACTAGGGAAAATAACTGAGAAGAGAAGAATAACCTAATTCATAACACTGTATCGCATGTTCTTGTCATCAGACTTTTTATGTGAGATGCTGCTCTTGTTAATATGTAATATTAAGCCTCATGATGGGAACTTATTTCTGCAAAAAGTTAAAGTTTAAAGACATGCATAACATAAAGACATAGATATACACACACACACCCCTTTCTTTCTCCCTCGGGATGCAGTTTTTCAGCATAAAGCTGGCAGTGTTAGGTAGGCTGTGTATGATTAATATTGCAGGCTATATGTCATTAATCATCTTTATAAATAACTCTGAGATGCGCAAGACAAGGCAACTATATCACACCTCTGAGACAACTATATTTGAGACACACAAACACACGTATAGGCACACACAGTTGTTCTCTCAAGTAACAGACAGAGATGCATAATGGCTGCTTTGCTCAGCAGCATGTGTCTGTGTGTGTTTGTGTGTGTGTGTGTGTGTGTGTGTGCGTGCGTGCATCCGTGCGTGCGCTACCTGGCATCAGCCTCACTGTAGTACTCCCGGGCTACTATATCTTCAAACAACTCTCCTCCTGTCACCCTGGGAAGAGAGAATGAGATCATTATTTAGTGTATTCATGATTCTGGCTCTCATGAAAACTGAAACAGACTCATCATTCTTTTTATGGACTCAATTACAAAAATCACTGGCCACTTCAAATATTACACCCCGCTAGTATCGACTCTGTACCCCCTTTTGCCATCAGTCCTGCCTTCATTCTGTCAGCTGTACAATCATCATGTGAATATCCCATTACACCACATCCCAGTGGTGTTTTACTGGACCTGGTGACAGTGAACGCCCTTTATTGTCAAGTTCAAGAAACCAGTTTGAAATTATCTTAAGTTTTTTAACAGGGTGTGTTATCCTGTTGGAAGCAGCCATCAGAAGATGGACACATTGTGGTCATAAATGGATGAATTGGTCAAGAAAGATACTCAGCTGGGTTTTGCATTTAAATCAGTTGGTACTCGGGGGCCTTGCTGATGCTGCTTAAGGGATAGCTTCTCTTTTTCAGACCATTCTATGTAAACCCAACAGATGGTTTTGTGGCAAGATCTCAGTAGATCAGCAGTTTCTGAAATTCTAAGATCAACAACTGTCTAGTGGTCATCGCTTTCAGAGTAAAAACTGAGCTTCTTCTATACACGGTGTTACCCATAATAAGATATATTATGTGAAAATTGGTATGGTGAAGAGAATTGACAAAATGTGTGAATGAGTATGTGTGTGTTACTCACAGATCAAACACCAGATAGTGGAAACCCTCTTCTGATATGCTGTCATGGAGTCTTACTGTGGAAGAGCGCAAATAGAAAAAAGGAGAGAAAAGTGTGACAGAGCAAAGAAAAATCAGCCAACAGAAACAGACCAGCAGTGTGCAGCGGTGTCAACAAAGTTACAATATAACACTTAAAACATCTCACAACATGTTATTAATAATAGATTATTTCTAAGTTTCCTAGTAAAGCTGTCGACAGTGATGGCTGTCGTTTGATGAAATATCTCTTTCCCATAATAAAACCTAAATTATTTTGGAAATAGCTATATGTCTAAGAAAGCCTTTACAATACTAAACATAAATTCAGTAAAATTATAATTCACGTCACGGCAGTAATGACACCCAGTTACATCAATCAAAGGTCACTAAAATTAATACTTAATCGGTGTGTAACTTTGCCAAAACAATGTCAGACTCTGTAGTTGGTCCACTCCCCAAAAGGACCAGGAGTGACATGTTTAGCCGCATGTTCTCCTTAAATTGCTCGCTGTCTGAATGGTGTCCAAAAAACAATGTGGGCTGTATAGATAACTGGGAAACTTTCTGGAGGAAACCTGGTCTTGTTAGGAGAGACCTCATGCATCCCACTTTGGATGGAGCAGCTCTCATTTCTAGAAATCTGGCCAAAGTTATTAAACCCCCCAAAACGTGACTATCCAGAGTTGGGACCAGGAAGCAGAGTTGCACTCTTACATGCCTCTCTGCAGCTTCTCTCCTCCCATTACCCCCCCAAAAACCCATCTCTGTAGAGACTGT
>VUQG01018983.1:0-28674 GCA_015106755.1 Etia nguti
GTGGACAGAAATTATTTTTTGGAGTGGCACAAATAATTTGTGTGGCATCACATTTGATACAGAACACCTGATTGTTCTGTAAATACTTTGAAAAACCGCCTTGGCTGCATTTTTAGTTAAACAGCTGCAAAAAACGTTGTTTGCAAAACTCAGTTACTTTTTTTGAAGAAGTAACTATATAATTAATTGCCCAACATTGGTCATTATATACTGTATTTTGCAGACAGAGTTACAGGACTCTCTCCCAGACCACAGACTCATACTCATAATACAAGTCAGAGCTTTATAAAAAAAAAAGAAAGAAAGTTGTCTTTTCAAAATTGGAGTTCAAGTTATTTTTACTTCCAATAGTGTTAACATACTACACAGGTCATGAACAAGATTTTTTTTTTAATTTTCATTGTAAGTGGGCTAAAGCAGTTCATTAAAAGTAGTCTAACATAAATGTAAATGCTGTAATTTGATTATTTTAATAAACCATGTAACTTGGATGGATTCGATGCTGGCGTGACACCAGTGCACACGTCTAATGTTGCTCACAGTGGTCCAAGGGACCGCTCAGGGAGTTTGTGTGTTCGCTCAGACACATGAAAAATTAGAGGGAACATTGGTCACAAGTAGGTTTTTTTCTTTTTTCACTTAGTGGCCAGTGATCAAATTACACAGTCTCTATGAGCCTAACATGCAAACTCCACACAAGGACCCTACTTGAGTTTGAACCCACGACTCTGGCGCTGTTACAAACTACTGTATTATCAGTCCATAGATTTCATAAGGAGTCAGCCAAAATGTTTTCAGATAACATACAAGTAGCTAGGGAGAAGAGTGAACAAGAAACCAAATACTCAAGTCAGAAGCAGCCTCTCAATATGCCCCACACGTATCAGTACCAAACACACACACAGATAAAGCAGTGCCTTATCTCCCACACTTCAATGCATCTATCCTATGTTCTGAATAGAAATGGAAGTTTATGAAATCTCAAAAGTAATATTTATGTTATCAGATCACAGATAAACTTTTCCTTGTTTTTCACTTCTGCTCTATAATAACAACAGTTTTAACATGAATGTGATAAAGATGAGTAAAATGTTCATAGGCCAAGAATATTTTACTTTTGCTTCTTGTCAACCTCCTTTAATTTCTTTCGTAGTTCTTGCCCTACAGTCAACCTACATTTATGAGCTGAAGAATCAGACAAGAGCTCATTTTGAATTTTGGATCTTGGCACTTCAATTTGAGCTTATTTCAGATGTGTTTATGACAATGGACACTATAATGAAGTGACCGCAAAAAATCACACATAAGTGGATAGCGAAGTTATAATCTAGGCTTCACAACTGAGTTTCAGAGAATAATAAGACCCCAAGCTAGAGCTGTGCACAGCTTGTAACTAATAAGGCTTCATGAAAAAGGATAGATTACTGAGAAAAGTCCCCCAAAATGATTTTGGGAATCAATGTCTGCAGTCCTGTGGGCTACTCACTCTAGGACATCTCTGTTGAAGGGCTTCTTGCTGTTGCCAAGGAACTCTCCAATCATCTGTCGACTCAGGCCCTTTCTCTGTAGCAGAAAGTGGGCAACACCGATGGGCGTGTCTGGGATGAAGCCTCTTGAGATCAGGAACTGAAGGCCCTTGTCAGGGTTTCTGAGACAAAAAGGAAAGGGGAAACATCAGTGAACTAAAGTGAGCTAGTGGTGTGACTTGGATGATGTACAGTGTACATATTAGCCCGCCAGTGGCCACACTCTACATCTATGTTTACAATCACACTGCATTCCTCTTTGTGCTATCTGTAAGTGAACCCCTTTCACAACAGAAAACAACAACAGCAACCACTGCGCTAGCAACCTACAGCACATGCTGAAAACTGCAAGTCTGGATGAAGATTTGGATCATGTAATAAGGCCAACTTGGTTCTTCTTGCAACAGAAAAGCCTTTTTTCCACCCTGTAGCAGAAAGATAATGGGTGTAGTCACACCATTCTCCAGCTCTGACACACAGCTGTGGAGATAAATCTGGCTATGTGAGACTAGCAGTGGTTTGATGCTGTGTAGCTGCAATATTATGTCCCGAAAAATTGGTGAAATTTATTCAGCCGTGACAGATGATTTTTTCTGTATCATATTGAACCAAAATTAGAAGAATTAAAAAGTCATTTTGTTCAGAACAGCGGTTAGAGACATTGCATATGCTAGTGTGATATAAATAGGAACAAAAATAACAAAGGTAATCCTTTGCTGCAAAAGTTGTAGGAAGTGTTCAACAAGGATGCTATTTTTTGGTTATCTTTTAATTAGTGTAATAATAACCGGGCTAGAATTTATATCCATAATATGTACTGTAAGCATTACTTTGAAAAGATGAGGTTTTTGGTCTGACAATCTATAGTTTCTGGGTTCTTACAGTGAACACCTACAGAGTGTTAGTGTAGATAAACATACATAAGGCTCTGTATAGTTACTCCCCTGCTGAATTACAACATTAATTAACAACTACAACACAACACTCTGCTAAACTTAGAGGATATAACAAGAATCACAACTGCTGCCTTAAGAAGCAACTTTAGTTTTTTTTTTCTCTCATGGTGAAAGAAATTCTACTGTAGAGAAATGTTTTATATCTGTGTATACAAGTGGATTAGAGTCAAACTTTGACTTTCGCTTACATTTTTCATTCAAATGTGATACAATTTTGATGAATTCATCATTAAATCTAGACTGTCTATGCTCAAAATGATGCCCTTGTTCACTCATTTGTCACTAGCTTTATAGCGGACACTCAGTAGTTTTTTTCAATATTGAAGTATGTTGTATGAAAAGTAAAGGTTTAGAGCTATTGTACAGTTTGTGAATGGCTATTAGTTAATACTATCAAACTATAAATTGATTCCAAATTGGTGAGATCACATCAGTGTAATTTATGTGCTCACTAAATGGTCTTATTTTGTTGTTTTTGTGTATTATTAGGTTGAAATATGAAAACAACATAGAGCACTCCAAAGAACATACTGTACTGTACTGATCTGAACATTAAAACAGCATGTTAATGAGTCATTTCTGGTGGACAATAAATAATGCTGTATCTGATTTTTGCAACAGTGTCACTGGTAATAAAAAAGGACATCAGCAACTTAGTGCTTCATAATTTCGTTCAATTTTACAATTTTCTCCTCCTCAAGATGGCATTTCTGTGAATTTGCCTATTCTGTAGTTCGTTTTTCCCATTATTCTGACATCACATAGATGTATGAACTGCTTTGCCAACATGTGCATATGTCTGTCTCAATCATTTTTAAAGTTTTTGAAGGAATTTAAATGCTTTGGAAAACTTGAATCTAAATAGCTGAATTTCAAAAGCGCACATGCTCAAAGATTTTGCACCTGCAGCCTTAAACTAGTCTGACTAGTATGCTAGTTTATGGTGGCTAATCTCAAACAATGTTAACAAGGTTAGCAAAATTAAATTAGAACTGGTTTTAAACAGACATCACTGCAATACTTTGTTGACTTTATGCCCTACATTTCCTCTGATACAGTATATTTTAGCTATAGATTGCATATAAAGAAACCTCTATACTGATAATTCTGTGGTTTTAGCATTGACTTTATGTCCAAGTATCATGGTATCATGTTTATTTATTTTCACTTTATTTTTTACACCGGCAGCTGGTTTAATCTTAATACTCTGTTGCTCACATATAGCAGCTGCTACTGGCATGGCCATCTGTTACCAAATAAATACTGAAGTAATTTTTTTAACAACACTTGTTGGATCACATATATACTTTGTATTAGTTGTTGGCTAACATGATTGAATTTTTCTTTAATGTACATTACATTAGATTACATTACCAAGTTCTAAAATTAGTACAACCTCAGCCAACCAACACATGACCTATGATAACATATGATGTGTAATTATTTATTTAATAAAAAGTAATGTAAGCCAAAATGTAGAAGCAGTGTGTGAAAAACAAAGTTTAATTTATGATTCATCAGCTCGTAGAGCCACCTTTAAAGAAATGTTTTCTGTATGACTTCATCAGGTTCTCAGATCATTGTGGGGGACATTTGGCCCACTCATTTTACTTCATTGAGATTTGTGGTCATTCATTTATGGAGAGCTCTCTTGAAATTAGCTCTCATTGCAATCAGGTTGACTTCTGGGCTTTGACTTGGCCATTGCAACACTTTGATACTTTTCTTTTTCAGCCATTCTGTTATAAATTTTGGGATCGGGATCATTGGCTTGGTGTATGATTTTTGGTGGGATAAGTTTTAGCTGTAAGACAGCTGGCCTGGCATTTTATTCCAGAATACTTTTGGTATAAAGAGGAGGTCATGGTTGACAATGGATTCAAGATGCCCAAGTATGGTTCCAAAACAAGCCAAAATACTAACCAAATGTACATTATGGACAAACCTCTTCACTTGGGTCTCCAGAAGTCTTGAGGTTGGTTCAGATGCAACTTTGGAAACCCAACTTGTGCTACCATTTTCTTTACCTAACAAGACTGAACAATACTTGTTCAGTCTTTTTTTATTTGTACAGTCATAAACGTTAGCAATAAACATGCTAACTGAGGCCTGTAGAATCTAAGATGAAGCTCTTGGATTTTCTTTGCCGTTTCTTTGAACATTGCAAGGTCTGACCTTGGGGTGATTTGCTACTACATGTACTCCTGGGGGACTGGCAACTGTCTTGAATGTTTTCCACTTATGAATAATCTTTCTCACTGTAGACTGATAGACTTCAGATTGTTTGAAAATGGTCTTATAGCCCTTTGCAGACAGATGGACAGCAGTAGCTGCTTCTTTAAGAACACACCTGAATGCTCCAGACCAGCACACTTCCAAAACTTCTGCTTTTATAGAGGTGCTCACACTTGCTAATTATCAATTAATCAAATGCATTTGATTAGCAGCACCTATCTTCTCAGTAGCTTAGTTTTTGTTGTATTTGAATTTAACCTGGTAACGACTATTTTTACAAGTTTTTTATTATATCTTGATAGGTAAAATGTTCTTATAATGTGAGTTTACTCCATTTCTTAGTTATTTTTTCTCAGTGCTTCATTCTCTTACCTAATGTGTTTAACTGGTGACTGGTGGTAATTCTTTTAACTCTTTAAGGCATGTAGGTATAAAGTCACTGTTAGAGGGTGGACGCATGGTTACCTCACTATATTGCTCTTTATATATTGCAGAAGAGGCATATAACTCATCAAGCTAACGTATGTAAATGAATGCCAGTATCCCTTGGATACAGAGACACAAACTCATTTGGGACTGCATGTGTTTAATGCATGAGTAGTGCATGGAAACATTTATTTTACTGAGTGATGAGGTGCACTCACATGCTCATGCTTCAGAAAATTGTCGAAATATCTCAGCGGGCTTATGAATCATTGTTTTCAAAAGAGAGTACATCTCCCTGTCCAGCATCCATTCAGGAGATTCAAGAGCTTTCAGTTGACTACATGGCCAAAGTTATATATGAATACAGGAGTAATATCTTAACTATTTATAACCCTATAGCTGCTTCAGGGAGGCTGCTGCATTATTGTCACAGCTGTCCCACTCCAGTCTTCATACAGTGTTTAAACTACAGCCTTTACATAAGAGAGTGTGTACCAGAGCTAATGGGTTTAGTGAGGCAAGGGCAGGACAGAGGGGAGGATAAAGGGCAGAATAGAAAGAGAAGACTGGAAGAGGACCAGACAGAGCAGATGTGCGGGAATGGGAGGGTGAGGACAAAGAGTGAGGGCGATGAGCACAGACTGGACTGCCTGAAAGCATCTGCTGCAACAGCCTCGGCACACTCTCAGCGTCTCAACCCCTCAGCTGAAGGTGCTGTCTCGCCAAATGGATTTGGCAGATATCACTCATTTGATGTTTGCCCAACAACAGATGGATCCCACATGGTGATTATTACTCGTAATCAGAAAAAGATAGTGGGGGGGTGAAGACTGCAAAATCACGCAGGAAGTATAAGATTTGGATTAGCAGTGCAGAATAAGCCTGCACACATCAACCTGTCCAAAGAGCGGTTTTATTTTAAAAGAAATATTAAAGAACGTTTGCAAGCACTATGCTTTTGGTCAAGGGTTTTGCTGCGCAGGTAAACTCATTAAGTTTAGATCGTGAAAGCACTGTTGATTCACTCTTGCTTTTTCATCCTTTCATCATGCTGTGGAGTGTTTTGCAATTTCTTTTCTTTTCCAGACTGTTCCCTTACCAAATCCGAGCCTTAAGAGCAAACATCCTTTTTTTTCTTCTTTATTTTAAGATTATATGGGTCAGTATTTTATTTGAGGATTTGTGCAAGATGGTGCCGGATGTTATTCACAGCTAAGAACACAAACCGTGTTCTTACAAAGTTTAGGTGTGACAAAAAAAAAAAAAAACTGCAAAAAAGAGCAAGAGCACAACATACACACAACAAATTGACCCATACTCGTGTAAAGCATGGGGAAGGGAAGAGTAAGTGCCAGACAGGACCCAGATGTCATGCTAAAACTACAACTTCTAAATATAGTGCTACATTCCCAGGCGTCTTTCCCCCTTGCCTCCTCAGAGCAGGCATAGTTTTTATTTATTTATTTTTTTTTTATTTTGCAGCATCTTGGTGTAGTACGACCTCGCCATAAATACACCTCTCCCTTACCACCTTGATACCCTCTTTTATTGGCCCTCTATTTTATTGCTAATGGACAGATGTGCAGTCAAAACTGTGTTTTATGGGCCCTACAAGAGCTTAAGTGTCAGCACTGCATGTTGCCTATTTCTCCAGATGCACACATTTCTGTTCCATTACTAACCAGTGACAGGTTGATGGCCGGTTAGCACCCCTGTGCATTTCTCTGAGTGGAAACACGATTGTGTG
Organism: Etia nguti; assembly: GCA_015106755.1. Lineage (NCBI taxonomy): Eukaryota > Metazoa > Chordata > Actinopteri > Cichliformes > Cichlidae > Etia > Etia nguti. The sequence goes on from VUQG01018983.1 coordinate 6,891, forward strand.
TTGTATCTGTAAACGCTTCAAAACCCCAAATCATTAACATGGACCCACTGTTGCACCAAACTGCTCGTGCCCATCAAGCAAGCTTTTGCACAGCTTTTGCAGTCATATGCCTGATTTTACCTTTCTTAGGATGGTTGGTTGTTAAAGCAGAAGTTTGCTACTTTTTACCGCATATACACATAAAGATGACACGTTGTGTTTATTTATCTATTTAAGAAAGATCTGTCATGGAGGCTTTAAGCAGATAGCACTTGTTAAAATGCATTTTTTGTTCTAATGAAACGGGTTCACAGTTTTTAAAAAGAAAAGCAGTATGGCCGGTCTTATTCTTTAAATATTGGGAGCAAATGAGGGTAAAAGGTGTTGGGTTCTGTGAGAAATTAAAATTGCTTCCTCTGTTTGACCATCTGGATTTCAGCGTTTGTAATTATGTGCTGGGTCATTTAGCACTGAGGGCAGAATGTTAATACAGGAAAGGTTTGTGTATGCCCAAGTAAACAAACAAGACACCCCCCCCCCCCTTTGTGGAGTCCTCGCCTACTGATTGGCAGAAACCCTCTTCAGGAGTTGCTGCGTTAATTAGCCTTGCTTGATATGTCTGTCTCACATGCTCACTCTTCAAATCACTGATAAATCTCATACGTTGCCATTTCTTCAATTTGAAAAGCAGTTATGGGTCTCCATTTTTATGCAAGCTGGGCCTCCTCTGAGGTCTAATCAATATTTTCACTACACCAGAATGTGTGCGCGGGGAAAGGGGAAATAAGGACATGTCTAACTGAGCCGTATTAAGCTGAAAAGTCGTGCATCCAAAAGAGAAATGTACTCAAGAATCTATCATTAATGTCACACATCCTCCTGTCTCCTCTTTGCCCATTTCCCTGTTGAAGACTTTCTACCAGCTCCCTTGTGTGATAGCAGTGTCCTTGGCACACACTCTCCTCACTTAATGGAGTCATTGTCATTCCAGCCACACTCAAGGTGGAAACTTTATCAAGTGGTCTTTCTCTCAACCTTTTCCCCGCGCTACCTTTTTGTGTCTCTTTCAGTTCCTCTCTGTTGCTTTTGCACTACATTTCCATCACTCACTTGTCTTGCCTTTTTGTTTCTAGTATACACACATACAAACACATGCACCAAAGTTTTGACTTTCCTCTGTTTAATTTACTTTCTACCCCAACCCTTCTTGCTCCCCTTGCAAAGGTGATGCACAGACCCCCCGCTGCAAGACAAACACACACCAGTGCACACTCACTGTTTACACTACCCAGTTGGATGCATATTTGTGGGCCTTTTTTTGTCTGCATGATCAAGCAATACCTAAAGTTTTAGCCCAAAGCAAACAGCCCTGTTTAAGATGCAAAGGATACAACAGCAAAGGTATTAGAAGAAGGATACGAACTGGTGGAACTAATAAGCCACAAGCCCGATTTCCCTGCCTCTCCCTACCTTTTTTTTTTTTGCTCTTAATTCATCATTCTATCTCCCTCTTTCCTCTCAGCCAATTTATTAAAAGTCAGCTTATCTTTCGAGGTGTTTGATCAGAAGACGATGACTGAAAGGCTACACAAGCTGCACTGAAAAGTCACAGAGGCTCGTAATCAAACTGGGGGCTGCCATTAAACACTCACTATCTCAACTGAGCAAACAGATAAATCCTGCATCCAATCTTTTTTCTGCCAATCCACCTGCATGTCAGACTAAAACTATCAAAGCAGACATGTTTGAAAAATGGATTAAATGTACGTAGCATATCCTACATTCATAGCCCACCTTTATTGTAACTGGATCTAGCAGGAACACTTTCTACACATAAATAACAGCTTGCTTTATTCACCTGGAATTATGTCTATATTGGATTAATCTGCATCATTTATTTGCCAGTGCAGGAAGTGTCAAAGAAGCAATGGGTGGCTGCCATGTTGCATTTTAATGCTAAGAAGAGTAAAGGTTGGATTCTTTTGTAACCTGTTTTTAAAATAATTTCAGCCAAAGTCTTTCCAGAAGCTTTCTCGGGTGTTTTAGTTGCTTAATTCAAGGTACCACACATAGATATTAATAGAAGGGATTTTAAAAACATTGGCACTGGCGTTAGAAATGTGTTTACGCAGAATGTGTTCCGGGTTTCCACTGAATCAAGCAAAATTGTAGCTCATGAAAAACAGTTTTTCAGAGGCTTTTAATGTTAATAGTCAGGTGGATTTTCTCATCCTACAAAATGGTCATCAAATTTGGATATATATTGATGTATCTGTTTTAGCAGAAACATAATAGAAAGTTGTAAAGCAAAAAAAACAAAAACAACAACAACAACAATTTTAGCTGCAAAGCCATAGCTACATCTAAATGACTTTCACAATGATCAACACATGCATTGTTCTCTTGCTCTCTTTGTATCGGAGCAATGTCATCCTAAAAGACACCAGTCAGTATAGAAAAATTTCCAATACATAATGAAGGTGATCGCTCACCTCTAAGTAGACTAGCACTACCTCTTGACCCTTTTACCATGAGTATCAGGGGTTCGAGTTTTTCCTTTAATTTGTCACCCATCACAATATTAATGTGTTCACTGGTCCAAGTTTGTCAAAGTGGCAAAATGTGAAATGAGGTCTGCTGTTAATCAAAAAGTCAGAGATAAAACTAGATAGTATCGTTTCTAGCAAAGACTGCCATTAGTTGCTAGTGTTAACAGGTTTTTTACCTTTTCTTTTTTGCTTTCTATATTTTGGATATTTCCCACACAGGTATTCCTTCTGTGCTCACTCTTCACTAAGAGCACAGCTCGTTCCCTCTCTTGTTTTCATTGTCTCATTCCAGCATTGAGTCAAAGTTAATCGGCTTTATTGTGCACATTTATGGTGCTGCAGAGCTTGGCATTATAAGCAAAAAGATAATATGTGTTTATGAGCTCCAATCTCGCAAATATGTGTGACATGGCCTAATTGGGTGAATATCTTCACAAAATCTCATACCCAAGGGAGAAGAGTGTATTTTCCTTTAGTGCAAGATATTTTGGAAAGCGTAGAGAGGTTCTACAGAAATGGCTGAGGTGGCAGAGAGAAAAATCCAATCCTGGTCGGCCTGAAATGTTAACAAATTTTTCATCCCAGTTCCCAAGGTACTGGTTCACACAGTGCTGAAGGAACTTTTAATTACATTCGCAACTCAGTAGAATGACTAATGAGAATTTTAGGCTTTGTGGATCGCTGCCATTATTTTTTTGGGATTCATCCTTCATGCATTCCAACTAACTGCTACCCAGCAACTCGATCAGCGGCTGAGCTGAGCTTGTTACATGAGTCCAGTTCATTTATTAGAATATGTGGGGTGTTTAGGCCCTTTAGGGTATGCTCTGGGTGAAAGGCTAATAGAGCATATGGTAAATTTCTCTATTTATTAATGCCTTCCTAGTCTGCTGTTGGGTATTTAGCACACAGGGGTCACGTGGTTCCGGACATTTTTAAATGGGATTGCATAGTGGCGCACAAATTAAATATGGGATACTCATTTCCCTTGGTTTGCTAACATTAGCTTTAACTTAAATTCTTCATATGTAAACTCTGTTTATGATTAAATGCTTCAGTAATTAATTTACTGGTGGTTGGATGTCACCAAGCACACATCTCCAGGATTCATTGTTTTTTTCTTAATACATAAACACAAGTGGATTCCCCATGCACCACACTGTTACCCTGGTAACATTTTTCTTTCTATCTATCACTGCCATATGACCACCTCGCACCTGTCTGCAGGGCGTCTTGGGAAGTTTTTATCTGGTTTTGACTTTGTCACTCTTCACTAGACAGCAAGGGGAACTGGATTCAGAATGAGAGAAAAGCTGCAACACCCTAGACATAAATAAGCTTTCAGAGCACATTTTTTTCTTTTTTTCTTTTTTCTTCTTCTGTTGACTTTATGAAGGCACGCAGGAAAATACAACAGAAGTTGCAAATATGGTTATAGTATGAATACCAGAGTGTTAATATTGGCAGCTACTTTAGTGTAAAAAGTTAAGCACATTTAAAAAGAACTATATTATTATTACGTAACTTCGACACTCAACAGTTCACTGATTCAAAAGCTAGAAATTATACTATTATATTATAATTAAGCTAGAAATTGATTTCATCAACAAACCGGTAGCTGATTTAAATTTCTGTTACCATAGAACCATAAGCACTAATGAATGAATCTGCTACTCACACATTGAAGAGGTTGAGGCCAATGCGGTAGAGGCGTTTCCTCATGACGTCTGTGGACAGAGTAGGTGATTTACAGCTAGCGGGGTTCTCACAGTGGTAGCGTGGCAGGCTGAGGATCATAGCCTGCAATGCTTCCTTGGACGACGCCTCGGACGTCGAGCGTGCCTCCGTCGATGTGCTGCTGCTGCTCATCTGCTCTGAGCTATTGTCTGCCGTCTCGGAGCCACATCTCTTAACATCCAAAGGCTCCACCGCAGGAGAGCTGCCCAGCACTATAGTCTCCTGTGGTGGAGGGGCAACAGTTGGTTCACTTGGTGGTGGTGGTACCACCACAACAACCTCCTCTGGGCTTTGGGGGAATGCCATCTTATCCAGAGGGGTCAGAGGAGGTTGCTCCATCTCCCCAAGCTCTTCTTCAGAAGGAGGTGGCGCAGGGAATTCAACATCCTGCTCGACGCCTTCTATCTCTGACTCTGGTGGTGGTGGAGGCTCCTGGGGTGGTGGCGGGAGTTCTTTGGGTTCTGCTAGGATGTCTGCAGGTGGAGGAGGGGGTTCTTGTGAGGGACCGGGTGGGATAGGGGCTGGTGCGGAATTTGCTGTCGTGGAAGTGGTGGTGACAGTGCTGGAGGTTCCTTCTTGCTGGGTGCCACTGTTGAGGGTGACTGAAGTGGATGATTCCCTAACTGAAGATGAAACGCGGAAGTTCTGACTGTCAATCTGCACCGTCACATCTCGAAACGCCATCATCAGCTTGCTTGCACTCCTCGAGAGGTCAGTTGGGTCCACGGAGCCCTGATGAATTACCGGGTCTCGCACGTCCCCACCCCCACCTTCTCCACCACCTCCAACCCCTGCTGCTGCTGCTGCCGCTGCTGCGCTAAAAGAATCGGCACTGAACTGATAGTTGCCGCCTTCTTGCAGTGAACACATGGTCTTCAGACTCCAGTTGCTGAGTGCATCATCTATAGACTTTGCTAATGACTGGACCTGCTCAGTGAAGGAGTCTTCCAGGTCGGTCAGGGTGCCACCGACCGTGGCAGGCAAAGATGGTGAGCGTACCAGTGGGATGCCTGCCAGGTTACAGCCTTCTGCCAGGGCCCGTTCAGCAGAGAAACCCTCCGTATTTTGCACACGGACCTTGCGCAGGGAGATGCGTCGAGGCAGTCGACTCTCCAGAAGTGAATTGCGGATCTTCTCAAAGTTTTTGCTGAGCTGGTACTGGCGGAAGGCAGTTTGGATCTTGCAGGCAGCACGGCGGGAGATTAGGTGGCCGCCGTATTTGTGCTCTAACATTTCGATCTAAAGAAAATGGAAAGAGAGATACAGAGCGAAAATGAATTGGTGAAAATTTTCTTTTGTGTCAGTGATAGTAAAAGTGAGGACAACATTTATAGAGACCAAATATGAGAGTGATAGTTGTAAAATATATTTTTTTTAAACTGCTGAACGAATACAAGATACATGCGAATAGGTAGAAAAGTATTATTATAATTCAATTTTTTGTGTGTGTGTGTGTACAGTACATATAGGCATGCATTGGTGGAATACTAATCAGGTGGAGATTTAAAGAAAAAATAAGTTTATTCAGCTGGAAAAAGAAAAAAAGATTGCCTATTTTTAGATACTAAAGATCAGCAAATCTAAATAATATTGTCATGGTTCAGTAAATGTATTTTCTAAGCTGGTATTGTTATGTATCCTGAATCTGTAACCACACTAATAGCTGAGTCATGACATTTAGATATTTCCTCAGCAAATGGAGCTCATAATCTACATGAATTCCATAGAGAAGTCCTCCACACAACTTTAAATTGTTTGAAACGGAACAGGCCGCTAATCTTGCCTGTGAAAAATTGCTCAAATGCTGTGGGAAATAGATAGAGATGTAATATAGCCTTCCTCATCTGACAGCAGCTCAAACACTAGATGAAACCTCTTTGAGTTTCCCAGAACAATCAGGGTGTGGGTATCTTTGGAAGTGCCCAGAAAGAGCGCTTATCTTCCAAAGTCCTTTTCATTCGCACCAAATCAATGAATATAATTCTGTTGCTTTTCTTACTTTATCAAGGGCATTAATGTGGAGGAGATTTCAGCTTTGAAAGAACAGCACCACCGTTTTACAAACAGAACTAGCACGATTATTTTGTGAAGGTCTCATTCATGAATAACGTTTCCCTTGCAGGGACTGAAACACCCACAAAAAATGTTGAAAGAGTCACTCACTCGCTCATGAGAATGAGTGGGTGAACAGAAAACAAACAAACAAAAAAAACCCACTCAAGACATTTCCACACATGCACTGCAGCCCTGAACTTTTCTAGACACGAAGCTGCGTGTGAGAACACAAGTGTCTCTGTCACTTCACTAGAACAAAGTCCGTGTGACGTCTGATCGAGCCCACGTCGGCATTGTAGCAGCTAATCGCCTGGTGGATTCACAACAAATACATACTGCCTCCTGCACACTCCATCAAGCTTGTCTAAACAAAACTGAATACTTCCAGGACTGAGAACGTATCTGAAGTTCGGCTGCGTGCCAGAAAGGACAGCTGAAGACGATGTCCTGAAGCGATTCTCCTGACTGGAGTTCATGAGTCAACGGCTGCAGATGGGCTACCTTTCAGTCATGTCTGTGAAGCTGGGACATCAGTTACACCAGAAACAATTGAGTATCCAGACTGGTGAATGAAAGGGTGAACAAGAAACTCAGGCTACCTCTTTGCCTCGATTCAACTACAAACTAATCCTGCCTTGGACAAATGACTTAACAGCAATATCATTTTATGCAAAATACGAAGTGGAAAACTTCCTCCTTTGATTCTCTTACGGATTTAGAGGTGAACTCTTATATCAGAGTGATGTGTACAAGAGGATAAATTTGGTCCGTGCAAAATAACCTTCCTGTCAATTCAAATGCAATTGAGTGAATGGTTACTGCAGCTAAGAAGGATCAAATTGTGACTTTTAGCTGCTAATCTGCTTTCCCTTTAGTCCTGGACAAAGTCACCAAACCATCAGACTTCTGCAAAAGAAAAAGAAAAAACACTGATTGGCTGTAATGGCTGTAGGGTTTGCAATATTTGATGAGTGGTTAATTCAGCAAGATGCAGCCTCTGTCATTGTCATTGGAGGAACCGAATCACATACAAAGCTCTTTAGAATAGTGGAATGACACTGAAAATCCATCTTATCTACTCCATTTACATTTCACTGCAGAGCCTCTGTGAGCAAAGTGAAACGTACTGAGAATATTAAGGTGGAGTCTGAATAGGATGCTGGTTCACAGCTCTACTGTATCTGCTGATGGCAACTTCTCAGTGGCTGTCATCCCTTGCAGACCGATCGAACTCAGTCTGAATATTCATCGCTTTTTAATCTGGATTGTTCTGTGCTGCATGCACTCTTAATATGACAAGACGTTATCACCGTGACTGTGCGGAAACTAAAATAGAGATTGTGTAGTCTTTTTTTTATAAGACAGGCGCTGAGGTAATATGATTGACCTCATTACTCGCAGAGGTGTCCCTCATCAAAACAAATTCTGCAGAGTTCCACTGCAGGGGTGCCCTTGAATGCGCAAAAAAGGGCCGTCAGCTTGGCTGCATTTGATTAAATGTAGCAGTTGAGCTTGTTTGTTTTGGCTTCCGCGTAAGCCGGGTCGGGGATGATGAATAAAGCATTTGGGTCACGTTGCTTTCGTTATTAGAGTGCGTATCTGATACACTCTGCCATTCAGATGGAATTACAGCCACCGGGACGAGCTGGAACATGATGGATGGAGGAAGAAAGTGAGGAAAGTAGACAGGATTTGATGGCAGCTCTAACGAGGATTGCGTTGGAACTGCAAATGCTGTGTACCACTTTCACTGGACAGTGCAGTTAAAGGTGCAAAGTGCATGTTTCCAGAACACAGTGCACAGTGCTTCTGTCTGTATTACCTGTTTTATCTAATCTCTAAGGACCCATCAGACCCAGTGGAAGATGGACCTTTGCAGATTTAGCAACTCTGTCCTTGACCTTCTATGTTAACACTAGTCCAGCTGCTGCTTGGTTTATGGGTACTGAAGCGTACTGGTGTGACTCTGCACATATGTCAGACTGTTACATTCTTCCTCAAAGGTAGTAATGTGAAGGTAGAGCATAGATGTAGGTGGTGCTCGTGTCTTGTTAAACTGCACTGCATAACTATTAAGTTCTAAGAATTCTGACTTGAATTCAAAAAGTCTAAAACCTTCAACCTTTTCTTTCTGCCAGTTGGACAAACCATCATTACTTTGGAGTCAAGTTTCGTGACACAGAGAGAATGTTTTTATAAGACCAGTCAAGGTGATGCAAAATGGTTCACTTGGTGACGGGTTTAGTGGTGCAATTGCACCGCGGAATCTAATAAATTCCAGTTTACTGCTCAGTCAGCAATAGCAGCATGATATTCATCATAATATTTCAGGAAACTCTGATGTTTCGTGTGTTAATAAATCCTTGGCTGTCATTTAAAGGGCTGCATGATAATCCACTCCAAATGTAATGCATGTGGTAAAAGAAAAGGAGACACATGTATAAAAAAAAAAGCATGGAAGAAAGATATAGAAAGAGGTGTTGAGACAGATGACGGTGCCAAGAGTGGCATTGCTGAAAATCTTCCCCATTAGCCCTCTGTCGCTGATGGAGGGAGAGATTATTCTGGAGACACAGTTGTCTGAGAAAACAGCGATGGCACAGCTCTCTCACACCAAGTCTCTAAATCGATTTTGACGGAGAGATCAGCACCGTGCTGACCTCATGTTCCCCTCTGAATAAGGCAGACAAAAATGGAGAAAAACTATGCAACGCAAAGCGGTGCCACAATGCAGAATACGCAGAATAAAATTAGAGTGTGCAATGAGAGATTTTACTTGAACTTTGAGGTTAAAAAAAAGGATAGAAGGGGTATGTAAATATTTAAGGTCAAGGACACCAGTCTCTAATCCTCTTGAAGTCAAATAGACGACCCATAACAAACAGGGGGTTTAATAGAGGTTTAGCACATTAAGATAATGATCTTACTTAAACAGAAGTGCGAACTCAAAATGCAAATTTCAAATATTTTGGGGCCGCGGAGGCAGAGACAGATTCTCGGCTTCAGATGCTATGGGGATGATAGATATCTTGGTTTGAAATACTTTCTCTGTCTATACATGAAATATTAATACCCAGGGGCTTTGGAAAAGGAATATGTTTTAGTCTGAAAGTTGTCTGCTTCAAATGGAAATGTGTCTCAAAACCAAAAGGTCAACTAAAGGTGCAGTACACAGCTTTTTTTCTGTTTTTTGTTTTTACTGGTTGCAAATAAATGCCAGTTGTTGCCATTTAGAGTCAAGTGGCATGATTACTATCTCCATCTCCTTCTACGGTATCATTATCACAAATGGCCTCTTAGAAAAGCCTCGTCTATATTCAACTTGTGACATTTACACCTAATTGTAAAACTACATATGTGAAGGGCAGGCTTCTTAAAGAATACCGATTACCTTAATAATCGAAAATTAGTTAACCTCACTTATTTATTCCTGCAGAAAGTGGAAGACAGCTTTGACTAAAATGCTTTCTAAACACTTTTTTTCAGTGGTAACATTTATCTCCTTTTTATCCACTCAAAGGCAGTTTTTGGGAATCACTCTTATTTGCTTCCTTTCATCTATGAGGCAATATTAGTTTAGCTTAGCTCGACTTTTTCTGAACACAAAATGTGCTGAACTGTACCTGCAAAACTGAGTAATGTCATAGACTTGTAAAATATCCTCCACGGTGAGATTAAATACTGACTTTTTTTTTTTACAGTCCCTATAAGTCAAACAGCCCTAAAATACTGGTTCGTCGAGTTTCGTCCTTAAATGTGCAGGCACAGACTGAGCTGTGTGAATAAAACTGCAGATGATCTCTCACATGCTGCAGAAATAAGGGGGGGGATTCAAACCATGATTATTAGCTTTCATGCTCATGCACAGTCTTACAGCGCAGAAACATCTGCATGATTAATGAGATGATTATATAACAGCAAAACTGGGACACAACTAATGCTGACTGTATTAGTAAATGAGGATGACAATAGAAAAGTCTTGATGTCATCAGAGGATGGAAATCTTTTTAGCTCATGCGTCCTTGACCAAAGTCATTTACAGAAAAAGCTCAGCGGTGACTAAATTTTAATGCAGACACTATCTTAATTTAATAGAAAAATGGAATTACACTGATGGGCCTTGGCCAAACAAAAACTACAAGGAGAAAGTCCCAGTGTGGCCAAAATCAGATATAATCCACTGCTGCGGACATCTGCAGAACAATATCCCCCTAAAATTCTAAATTTTGCATGAGCTGTTTTAAGAGAAGAAAAGTGATCATCTTATTGTGGAAAAAAAGAACTAGAAACCCGAACCTGGGCCTTGTGAGATACATAACATGCATTTGCACTTTTTAGTGTATTTATGAGTGAAGGCAGCCCATCAAATCCATGTTCAGTGCTCCTTTTGATTCTTGGGAAATATGAACTGCTGAATCAGAGATTAGCAGGAGCTACTAAGCAGAAGTAAAGGTCACATCACCTCATTATAAAACAAAGTGCTGTGCATTCTGCATGAGTTGTTTACTTCTTCAAGACCTCTCCGTTTTATGAGCAACTTAAAGTACACACAGTTGTGTGTAATTAGGATTATAGTATTTAAATGGACAAAAATTAACTGAAAGGGCACAAAGCAAATGTTTGGGGACTCTATGTTCCCCGCCCTTCCACGTGCACACATGGAAAACCAGCAGAGCTGTAGCAAGAACCCCCAGGTAAAACAGCAGAACAAGCAAGAGTAAGTGTAGAGCAAGCATCAGTGACAACAGATATGACAGCGATTAAGTCAGACATATCATGAAAATGCCAAGCCAGAGTGGAGCAGGGTTGCAAAGGGGCTTGCAGGTATGCAGCAACTTTAGGCAGGCAACTTAAATGGCTCATCTTATATGAGTGAACTATGAGCAAAACAAATATAATGTACATTTCCCTGTATGTGTAGGTATTATTACATGGATTGACTAGTATTTAAATTTAAACCATTATGTATTTAAATGTAACCCTATTTAGAGAGAAAAAGTAATAGGGGTATCTGGAGGTTGAACGCTAAACTAAAGTGAGTTAATGCTCAAATACTTCATCATGAGGTTCTTCCCCAGTTATCAAGGTATTGCCCCACAGATCCAATTACTCTGACATTGATCTGGAGATCCATCAAGCCCCCTGCACTCCAGGTTGTACAGACAGAAGATCAATCTAGCTGATCACGTATCTCAAGCCTCTTTGACAGGGAGATAGCAGGAAAGGGGGACCTTCAGATGTAAGATTAAAAGAGAGAAAATGGAAGTGAGAAGGAGAAGTTAAGGTTAAAAGAACCTTGAGCCTCGATTAGAGAAGTGACGAGTGAGTAAATGCAATCAAAACTGAATGAAATGGAGCTGACAGAGAGTGAATATGGAAAAACTATCCAGCTCAGACATATTAGTTTCAGTGGCTTGGAATGAATGCTTTGCTGGCTTATCTTGCAGTTTTCTGTGTGTTCTTCTCACTCTGCGAATTTAAATATGTATTGGCAGAGAAGGACACAATCCAAATGACATCTCCCCTGTCACCTGTGAGCAAATTTCCTTTCACAGTGTGTCACTGGTGCCCTGACTCTGAGAAACACTTAACACCAGAGCGACTATGTTTACTGATTGTTCTGGGTTATTGATTAAGCGCAGCCAAGTGTGCCACACAGCACTTACAGGGACAGTAATAGAAGTCAAGACTTGAGGGACGGAGGTGTACCTCGTAAAGAAACAAATTGAACCAAGGGCCTCGACATACCTGGAAAAAAATACCTGCATGACGTACATTACAGTGGCTCAAGTCTGGCATGTTTCTGCTTGAAATACGGAGGATCCCAACGAAATTTGCATTGCACATTTATAAAGGGAAGGAATTAAAAAGGAAACTTGGAAAAACAAATGGATTTGGGGGGCCTGGATATAGTTTACACTTGATATTACAACTTCCACAAGGCAGCTTAAAGGAGTCTTAGATGGCTTTCTTTCAAAATCATAACTTCAAATCTGGATTCACATTCTAAAACACAGATTCTACTACTGCAGCTATTTTTTGCTCATTTGTTTGTTTTATTTTAGCAGAAAGGGAGTGCTGAGTTCTTAGCTAGTTAGCAGTAGGAAGCTGGGTGAGCAAGATCCATCTACAGTGTACTTGCTTTATACATTACACCTTGACACACCAAAACTGGAACACATGGACAGTGTGTTAATACAGTTATTTTTCAGATAGTTATGTTAAAAATGGTGCAAAAAAAAAAAAAGACCAGATCCACAAACATGGATTGAGAAGTGCACTTCACCTTAGCAGATGGTGAAGCCTAGCCAACAGCCAGCCCACTGACCATGCCCCTAATGATGCTTCAGTAACTTCAAGCCTTGATAATTTAACAAGTTAGCTATGAAAACGTCCGTCCCCAGTACAATTGTCATGAAACGGAAAATTTACTAGAGAGACAACAGAATATACAGCTGTAAACAGGTTTATTTTAGCTTTAAAGTTGGCCATGCTTTTATCATTGTCTATAGTTACTGACTCTCTTTTAAAGGCAGTAAATAAACAGCAGTTTATGGAAATGCATTTTTCAGTCCTCAAGGGTGTTTTTCTTACAGCCTGAATCTAAAAATGGATCTAAAATTCAGTGGAGGGCCCTTTTACATAATTAATCCAGCACAAAAACGGTGAGGAGCCCCACAGGTAGGGGCCTTACCTGCCATCTTACCTTGTCGAAGCTCGATGGACTGAAGAATGTTGTTTAGATGGATGATAATGAAAATTAATGTTTGATGGCTCTTGATGATTATGTAATGTAGATGATATCTGAGCTCCTGATGAACAGCGTGATAAGAACACAGACACGAGAACATGAAAATGCATGTACAAAAACAGTCACTTTTCACAGTTCAGGACAAAGTCGGTTTAACTCGCTGCAATGAAATGTGCTTTTATTCTCCACAAATGTTAAGGCTTTTCACCATCCACTGATTAATATAAAGCATTAAAAAATATACAAATTTTAAAGGGGTCATGCAAATACAAACTTGCATTTTGTGACATTGTTTTTGGGTAAATGGGTAAATATGCATCCTTGCTAGAATAGCAAAGCAGCCTCCACCTGAAAACTGTTTAGTGTATTCTCAGAAAATAACAGTTTGAAAAAACAATCCGGTTTTGGTGATGAAGACAACTGAGGATGTCAATGAAGTGATGACATGGCATTGATGATGATGGTTTATGACAATGGAGAAAAGGAAATATTTTTGACAGCCCATATGCGCTAATCAATACATCGAACGAACAAAAACATAAATGAACAAATTAAAAAATAATAATAATTAAAAAGTCAGACACCAGCTTTGACCACAAACCACCTGACCTTCTCTTCAGACAAAAAAAACGAAACACCACAAAAATGTCAGACCACAGGACGTACAATACACACAAGCCAAGCTACTGCACCTCCTGCCCTCCCCCTCCCTCTCCCAAACACAACACACCAACACTCAACCCGCCCCCTCCCAACCCCAACACAACCCTACCTGCTTATTTTTGAGGTCAAGCGAGAGCTCATAGTCAGAGGCGGCGGAGTGCGAGCCGGCCCCGTTGCGATGCACCCTCAAGGGCGAGGCTGTGTGGTGCAGACTGGCCCTCCTCCCCGCGCCACCTCCTTTTGCTCCTCCCCCTTCCTCGTCCTCTTCCTCCTGTGCTGCTTCACCCTCGCGTGGCTTGGCCTGCGCCTCCTCTACCTCTTGCTTTGTCTTTGCCTCCACAACTTCTTCTGACTCTTGATTTTCTTTCTCTGGAACCATCTGCTCCTCTCGGCAAGGCGAAGGGGCTTTAGGGGCTTCCTGTGGGGCCGCCTCGCTCGGAGTCTTGACTTGCGGCTGAGGCTCGGGCTCTGGTGCGGGCTGGTCTTTCGGCTCAGGTTCTGGCTGAGGTTTGACTTCAGGTTGGGGTTGAGGTTGAGGTTGAGGTTGAATCTGCGGTTGGGGATCAGTCTGTGGTTGGGGCTGTGCTGGCTGAGTCTGTGGCTGAGTCTCTTGCTGCTGTTGTTGGGGCTGCGGTTGCAGTTCGGGTTGTGGCTGTGGCTGTGACTGGGCCTCACTCTGCAGCTCTCCTTCTCCTCCCTTCCCTTCCTGAACCATAGACGAATCTGGAGAAAGGTCATCGCTGCAGAAAGGAGGAGAAAATGCAGAGTGAGGTGTCTGCTGCATCCGTGGTGAGCTCTGACCTCTTCTCCAGGCTGCCTGGGTTAGTGGTAAGATGGTGACCCTTTCTCTTTTTTTTTTCTTTTTTGTGCCTCATCACTCAACAGTTCATCTGTCTACCTGCTCTGTTATGAATGCCTTTCTTGTCTGTCTAGACACTGACAGACAATGAAAACCAGGAAAACATAAAGCACAGAGCAGCTTATAAAACCACAGTGTACAAAAGTTTAAAAAAAGAAAGAAAAAGATCAAAGCATTACTTCTTACAGCAAAATCTTTAGAAGAGAAAATGTGAAAAAAACAAGATAGTTAACAGCCAATAGTGACACACGCTCCCACACACACAGACATAGGGGGGACAGTCATGCAGCCAAAACAAATGTCTCACTGCCTTTTACGCTAAATGTGTGTCTGCATGTGAGAATACTTTGAGTGTACTGGAGGTGTCGTTTTACACTTTAAAACAAAAAGAGGTGTAATAGGCATGTATCATACAGGAACAATTAAAATATATATATACTTTTTGTCCACATAGCAAATACTAGTTGTTTCTCTAATCATCTAATGTGTTTGAAGACATTTTGATCTAACTGACAACACCTTGTGAGCAGTTTTCAATGCTCCCCTGTCAGCTGATAGAAGAACATGACTAAGCAGTCATGTTAGTGGCTCAGTAAGACTGCACTTAACCTGCCAGTATCTTTTATCAGGAGTGCTTGTCAGACGGTCAAAAAGCTTCTGAAACACCTTTCCGTCACACCCTGATAACCGGCGCATTGGGATGTCCAAATGGAAATGCACACACACTGGCATCTGTGTTGAAGATAAAAGTAAGCATGGTTTAAACTGCTCTCCCTGCCAATTTTTCTTCCTTTCAGTTGGACTATTTCTGCCACTTTTAGGCGTACAAGAAAGTGCCTTTCGTAAAGAATGTGATATTGACCACAAACCCAGCTGTGTAGAGTGTAGCTGTTACATTTGCACACATGTGCCTTTAAACACATGGGACTGACTAATCTTTGATTAAATATTGATGAAGTTTGAAACACACAATGACGTTTCTGTTTCTGTTTTAGCATTGCCATAGTTGTTCCTCTTTGCCAATAACTTATAAGAACAACATGTATCAGGAGATTTTCCTGAAAGACTTACTTTGAATTTGTGCCAGTTTTGCACACCAGCTAAAAGTAGCTGTGATAACAACTGGGCATGTTGTTTCCAAGATTAAGATAGGACTTTTCCCCCTGTTATTGGATTTGGTCATAAGAATTGAATCACTGAGCATAAAATCATCACTTTCAGGCCACAACATATGCAGAACTTCAGAAGAAAGTCAACACAATTTTTCCTCAGAGGAAGACAAAGGCCTCTGCAACAACAAACTTTTAGTTTGTGTCTTAAGTTGTCTGTCTCAAAAAGACTTCATTAATAAAAGCATACTTATATTATGCATATCTGCTAATGTAGAGGGTTAATACTTTTAAAAAAAGATTTGATGGCAACAAAAACCTGTCTGCTTTCTTCTTCTGCACAAGAGGCCTGGGTCTTTTTTTCCATCACATATGGCAGCACATAGGCTTGAGAAAAAAGTATTCTTGGAGTGGGTATAGCTAGGTCTGCTACTTCTAAAATAGAGCTTATATGAGCAATGAATAATGAAGAGGGAAAGTGTGCTGCTTCGACATTCAGCTGCAGGTGAGCTTTTTCTTATGCAGAAAATAGACCTGCCTGGAAAAAACAGAAGACTTCTTTTAGGAGAAGAGAGCCTGCCATGATCCCTGCTTACAATGTTTTCTTTCATTGTTATGAATCTAAATGTAGTCGTTCCGATTTGCATTTTGCTAGAGCTCCCGTTATGGTGAGAGATATTAAGACAACCAACAGCCGGCATGCAGCTGGATTAAAGTCAGATTCCGATAAAAGGAACAAAAAAAGAGAAGGAAAAGGTGATCAAAGGGAATTATTTTTGAGGAGACACACAAGTAACCATGAAAAACGAACGCAGTCACTGACAACATATTGTATATGGATGTGTGTGTATTTATAAAGCGAATATAAGCTCAAGAGTTAGTTCAGTCTCATTTGGGGTTTTCACATTCCTTCAAATGGACTGACATTCCCTCTGCATATCAACTTTTTCTATCCTTTTATCTGTCTTTTCATCCTCTCTTTCCAACCATGACTCTCGCACACACACATCCAAACAGATGCACATATGGTATGTATATATATATATGTGCATATTTCCTGCTGCTCTGTCTTTCCCAGGTAAGGGGATTGAGCTGTTCTATGTATCAAAGTGACTGACAAGGCAAAGACAAGGTCTGGATGCTGCCTCTCGCTTCCCAGTTTTTCCATATGTCAGTTCTGAAGATGGATGAGCACACTGGCCTCCATGCTTTTCATCCAGAATATAATTATAGTGTCCACTGACATCTCCTGCTCTCACTGCCGTGATTGCTAACAGGCCGGTACAGTGGTGTGACGCGAGTTCGGGGCCGTCCGTTGATGGTGCATGCTGGGCTACACCCGATAATATCAGGCTTATAGAAAGGGAATCTCCACTTGTGTAAAATGAAAAGACAATCCATGCACCTTAAACAATCTGAATGAAATTCAGTACAGTTTTATAAAATTTAGAAAACCTAACTTTTAAATATAAAGGCAAAATACTATACAATTTACAGGCGTTAAATTGAATCGGGACGCATGAGAGAATAGTTTTCCTTCGACTTACTTTGCAGTATTACAGAGTCTGGAAACATCTCTATGAATATATGCATGTCTTTATATTTAAGGACAGGCCCTTTGTTTCTGTACTGCATGAAGTAATAGTACAGAAGTCAGCAAAATGTACTTACTGCATCAAAGGAAAATAAGATATTCTACAGAGAGCTTGGTGACTGATATATTATCATACTCTACACTCTCTTACAGAATATAAAGTACCATATTGTTCCTTCAGAGGTACAATGGCTTGTCACCAGGGCTGTATCCCCCTAAGGTACTCCTTTTCTACCCTTGACAGGCTGTTTGTATCTCACAGAAACCGATCTCAAAGCTCCGGTGGCAATTTTGCACCTTAATGCTACAGCGCAAAAATGAACCTGGATACAGGAGTGTGCATTCATTGATTCTATTTTTACACATTTTTTTTTTTTTTTACATATCATTTTTTAATCAATATTCATTCAGACTCTTGGAAACAAACTCACAGCTGTATAGCACTTTCCTTGTCTTATACAGCACTCAAAGCTTTATCTGTGTCACATCTGCAACTACAGCCAACTTACACTATTTAGCATAACATGCATGTCTTTGGACAAAGCACTTGGATAAACCCCACTCGGCACAGGGAAAACAATACGTTTCTAACTTCTATCTAACTTTGCTAACTTAAATGAATAAGAAAACTGGAAAGCCATAAAATCTCCAAGTACAAAATGTTTTGTTAAAAGATAAATCTGAGAAGTCTATGACTAATGATTAATGAGCAATGAAGAAAAAAAAAATCTATTTACAATCTATTCAGATTTTTTGACTTTTTTCCTCCTTTTGCTTTTTGTGGAATAGTTCATAAGTTGCTTTTTAAAACTTTGATCACAAGCCTAAAAGGTCAAACACCACAGGTATCATATAGTTTTTGAGATTCATTAGAAATCTTAGCCAGATGACTCTGCAGGCTCACCACAGTGTGGCAATATCCGCGTTATGGAAGACTGTTTCTATCCCAGTTACAGCTTCAGTATGAGAAACAGAGCAATCCTTCTGTTCATGATAAGAGGCCAAATGAAAGAAAATAATGTCTGAAATGCAAGAAAACCAATCAGGTAGGTGCGTGTTCTCTCTGCTCCAAATGGACTATATAAGTGTCAGAGTCAGTGAGGACCATTTCAGTTTACGATAGCTCACATACACCCCATATTCTGAAACAATGATTCTCTAGATATCAATTATTGTTTCAATTTAAATGTTAATTACCTGGGCACGCTGCAAGATTTATTCATATTTTCTAATAAAAATTGACCTTCAAGAACTCAACTAGGTATAGTTTAAATTGGACTTTTTCATTTAATCTCAATATTCATTTATCTTTTTCGAATCTTCCATTTCCATCACTGGAAAGTTATTAGATTGATTAATTAGTTTGATTCCTTGCTTTAATTAGACTAATTTAATTACTGCTGTCATTTAATTTGTGAATTTTAGGGCGATTTCCCACCTATAGTTTATTTACTCTGGTCCAAATAGTTGATGAGTTTGTAAACTTGTGCCTTTTTCCCATGGTTTGTTTTGTTTTTACACAGTGAAAAATCCAAGTGAACCCCAAGCGAATAAAAATATGTCACTACAAATCATGTGAGACTATTCAGTTAATTTATTGGCCAGAAGTGTCCGGGGCGGGAGCAATAAAAGTAAATACAGGAAGAAGGTGTTGTATTCTGTAATATAGGAGGACATGGAGAATTTACAATTATTTCACAGCTAGTTGCTAGACCGTACAGACCTTTGCACATCTATAGTACCTTGCTGCATTACATTAAAGCACATGTGGCTATGGGAAGTTTTGGGAACTGCACCGAGACCACCTCCTCAAAAGGGTCTCGGTGCACTTGCCCAAATGCAATTACTGTGTTAAATGGACTAAACACAGCAGGTGTGAAAACACCCTTAATAAAAGATGTGCGGTAGAAAGATACAAAAGCAGGTCCATCGACATACTTTCACCTTCTCGTGTTAATGTTGTGAATTAAATTACGGTGATGCTGCCCAACAAAAAGGTAAAGTAATAAGATAGGAAAAATGACATCAGTAAGTCCCATCAGTGTGTGCCCCTAAAGCATAAAAGTTCTTTTGGCCTCATGGCCATCTTAGTTTCCCTCTAAAAAGCCTCCTGAGTGGCTCAGAAGCAGCTGTGCTCCATTTCTGAGCCCTAGCAAAGGAACATCAAGGAGATGCATTTTGGAGATGCTGCTCCACTGATATCCATTATTTCTGCTGTTAGGTAAAAGGGAGCAAAAGGGCAGCGGCAAAGAAATCTGTGTTCTTCCGACATGAAGCAACACTGTTTATAGAAAACATGGAAGTATATCAGGTTTTAAAGTCCGGGGTATCGGTAATTCATTCACGTTGGGTGCCACATCTAAGATGTAAGCAAAAAAGAGCACACGCATTAGGAAGCTGTAAAATTATTTAAGTTAAATGGAAAAAAATAATCTGGGGACACTTTTCTATATAGCATGGTATTTTTAGTTTCAGGCTGAGATGAAGAAAGATTAAAGGAACTGTCACTTTTTGGAAATATCCATTTGCTAAGCAGTTTAAAAGTTTTTACACATAAAATTTTGTAGGGATAAAACAAATGAGATGTGTGGTGGTTCTGTGAGCACTGGAGGTTTTCCTGTGTCTGTGCTCAACTCCACAAACCAGCTATTGTGTTGTTTCAGATCAGCTGAAGTGTGAAACTAAAGTAAAATACTGAAAATGGTATTTTAAAGTGTAGCTGCTGTAGTCTGCAAACTATTAGACTGCTGTGTATACAATCTAAACTTTGCAATTCAATACTACCAGTTTTTTTTTGTTTCATTTTACAAATTTGTATTTGTAATACAATTTTATTTGCAGTTTATTACAAAAAAATTAATAAACACATTACTGTATAAAAGTTTCGAGGCACCACTTATTTCTTCTTATTTTGCTTCCAAGGGGCCAGACTTTTTTGTAATTGTAAAGTGATCTCAAGCAACAATTTTCCAGGGGTTGTGAAGCTCTTTCAAAGTTTTTCTTTGGATGACTCTAGGAATAGGAATAGGACTACTAAATACTGTAAGATACTGTAAGAAATGTACAGTATGTTAATGTTAATAGTTTTCCCAAAACATCCTGATTTACAGTATTCAACTGCATCCGTGAAGAAAGCTTTACAGTAAATTGTTACAGTTGACTCTTGGCAAGAAAGCAAATATGAAGAAATGTAAACCTATTACAAGTTTAGGAACAATGAAAGTAAACACGACTTACATTTAGAAGGGTACATAAGAAATAAACTATATCAGTCAGTTCTGTGGAGATTATCCAATACAGGGACTGTGTTGTTTGGATTAAAGTTTCCACTATAATGGTGGGTGGTTAGAGGGCGTGACGGCCTTAATAGATTGATGTTAATGCTTGGGTTACTTTATTTTTCAAGATTAATTCAACTAGAAAAGTGCACCATAAGCAAATTTTCACTGCAAAAACTGGGGTTCAGGAGGGTCAAAGAAAGATGATGTTATTTGGACAGATGATGACATCAGTGAGGAATACCACATTCTTTAAACAAGCGATGCCCTGATTATGTTTCCGCTGTGAACTCAGTTGCCTCATGCTAGTTTTACTTGATCATTAACCTTGACCGCAGAGCTTTTGCTGCATCATCCCCACAGAGGTGTGCAGCAGGAGAGATGAGTTATTGGACTGTGTGACCATTGGGGTTCAAAGGGTCTATCCTCTGGTGGAATGCAGCCAAGGAGTTGCTGAAGAGGGCATTGTGTGAGCAAAACCACATCAGCAGAAGTCACAGCAAATAACATCCCTGCAGAAGAAGTTAAGCTGTGGTTGCATGAATTTAGAAGACTGGCTTGCATTAATTATGTGTATTGTCAGTAAGCATGCATTTTATTTTCGGCTTAATTTTTTTTTGTAGTTAAATCATTCCTCAAATTAACCAGAAATGAATCCCCTTGTCACCTCTGCTGAATTCCTTTTCACTCAGTGCCTACCCTATGTTTCTCATACTGCTCCCAGAGAATTAATCAGTTCATCAGGCAGAACACAAGGGCAGGCTGAAGAGCAGAAGCCTCTGCATAAATAAGCATATTTCTCCCTTCGAATGCATGGTGAGGATGATGTATGGAGCAAATTTGCTCAAGTGTATTTGAAATTCATTACAGTTGCTGCAAACAGGGAATGCATGACTTAGTGTCATATGTACAAAAGAGACTTGAAGCTGAACAGGAGGGCACTGAGGAAAAGCTGATTTTCTTACATTTTCCAGGTTGTTGTGCTGCACACTTAAGCCAAAGAAATATACTGCATTGCAGCCAGCTGACCTCAGTTTCACACTGACGAAAAGAAAAAGTTTCTGAAGCGTTTCTGAAACTGTTTAGAGGCACTAAGCCCAGATAAAGAAACAGCAGCTATTAAGATGCACAATAGCAGCTTTTAGCCAATTAGCATCAAAGGCCCAGGTCTTCTCTAATCACCAGGTCAAGATTAATAATTTTTCTTAAC
>VUQG01018983.1:28694-48435 GCA_015106755.1 Etia nguti
GCATGACACATTCCCCCCTTTCTCATCATTAATCTATGACCTAACCCCTTGCCAACCATTAACATTCACAATGCTTCAACAGGGGACGTTCCACTGATTTTGACTCAGTGTGCCCCTTTTTAAAATGCCATATACTGATGTGACTGCTCAGGGCTATAAGTGGGAGACCTTGAGTGTGAGTACAGGGAATGATCTGTCTGCTGGTATTATGGCGCAGTTATGAGATGTATATTGCATTGGGAATGAGAAAAATGGGGCAGATTTTGAGGATGCATGGCTCACTTAAACTTTATGACTATAATGGACCCACATCAAATGCTTTATATATAAAAGTTAAAGAGAAGTTTCAATAACTTTACTATGAAAGTCAGTTTACTTGGAATGTAAGCTAAACCCATAGAGGCTTATCATTTCAGGACATTTGAAGATTTTGAGTTAAATGCTGACTCTAAAGTAAGTGATTTCCATCAGTTTTAAGTAATTTCTAAATATATCTATGTACATTTGGAATTTGACCAACTTATGCTGACTCAGTGAGACTTTAACTGCTAAAAGCTAAATGGTAATATGAAGACGCTACAATGCTAACAATGATGTTAACATGCAGGTTTAACATATATTTAAGTTTTGTAGACACATGATCACTAACCCTTTGAGATGCTAACCTATCAGCAATTTTCCATGTATGACAAGTGAATAAAGCCCCATTCATTCACAGACCTAGAGACTGGTCTGCGACCATCTGGCAACTAGCTGTTGCTAGCAAAAAATTGTGTATTCTCCAACCAGTCGACAAAAAGCTCCCTGTTACTTCATTGTACTATTAATGACCCAACTGCTAGCATATTGCTGTAGTCGTAGCTTGAATGGATGGTCTACAAACACTGTCAAGCTAATATTTGTTGCCTTCAAAGTAAAAGTTACACCGTTTGAAACATGTCTGTGAAGGTTCTCAGTCATCCAGGTCATCGTAGTCTAAGGAGCTTGGAAAAAAAAGCGTCTGGACTTCTTTAAGTTGCTTGAAGACGTTTCGCTTCTTGGATGAGAGGGGAAACGTCTTTAAGCAACTTAAAGAAGTCCAGACACTTTTTTTTCCAAGCTCCTTAGACCTTTTGAAACATGTTGGCTCGAGCACTGAGGGACAACTTTACTTTGACAGCAAACCTCCATTACTAGTTTATGTGACACTTTACAAGTTTTACTTCTGCTTGGCTAGTACTTAGTGAGTATTTGAAGACAATGATGGATGGAAGGATGACTCTTGAGCAATGTGTGCATGACATAACATGAGAAACCTCAATAATTTTTACCATGTTTGTCGTTTTAGTGTGTTAACACTGACAAATTTAAACCCGAATAATCAAAGCTGTTAAATTTCATGCTCGTATAAAATTTAATGGTGTGTATTTGAGCCCAAAGTCCCGTATACTTAGCAGATGTTTCAAGTTCCTATCAGGAACACTTGGTCGCAGTAGAAAGTCATATGTGATTCCTTATATTTGATTCCTTGCATGACAGATAGCGCTCCATTTTAAAGATAACTGCAGGAACTGTATCAGTTAGTTAGTTAGTGGGCACATTTTTATTGTTTGTACGGTGAAATTGAAAATGCAAGTGTATTGGGCTATGAAACTTTAATGTGGCTGTTGGTGAGTGAGGGGGACAGAAGTCAAGAAATCATTCTTTGGGTGCAGTGCAGAGGAATCTCAGATGATCTGGAAGTGTCCTTAAAGTGTGGACTAAAATGGACCATAGACAGGCAGCATTGCCATCCCTACAGTCATGCTGCTAGATTACTAAAAACAAAACCATTGATTTTTAATGTTTTCTTGTTGCAGTATTTATACCAAACCATTTTTTAAGTATAAATCCTGTTTTGTTTTGTTTTTTGTTGCCTGACTACTTTCCTGTTATTCATACTGTGTGCAATATACAAGTACAGAGAGTTATAAAGACTTCAAACATAAATACTGCATTTTCTCTCTGGAGTTAAAGACATCCATCTGGCCTCTCTTCAGAGCCATCTATCTTGTCTTTCAATCTTTGTTTTCAATGATCAAGGTCAACTGGAGACATTTATCAGCTGCCCACACACACGTCAGCAGCACCATCAGTGCGAGCCACCCTCTTGTTTCAAAGGAGAAAAAAAGTCTGGAAAGGGACAGAGAAACCATTTTTTATGCTTTCTGCATATTGTGTAATTTCCAGAAAGCTGGCAGCACTTTCTTGTCCATTCTTGTGAGACAGGCTTCAGTGTAGGATGGATTACAAATATAGACATGACATGGTTAAATCATGAGATAGCCACAGATGACTCACACAATTAAAGAGTATCTGTGTATTGTTTTTTCTTCCTTTTCTTTTCTTTTCTTTTCTTTTCTTTAACAGAAAACCTCATTTTGATTTCATTTTCTACTAGAAGATGTTATTAAAATTGTTATAAGATGCAGTAAAAAATTCTCTTCACCAAAAAAGGCTGTTTTTAAATGGCTGATAAAACCTACCCTATGCAATTCACCTTCAGTGGACATGCAGTGATGCATGGTGTGGGGCATCACCCTTCTTTGTGCTGTGATCAATCTCGAATTGATTGATTATGTAGATGCCAGTCAATACTGTGCTCACTTGGGGGGAAGGACAGAGCTCATAAATACAACTGTTTAGCATGAAAGAGGCAAAGAGAGGAAAACATTTGATCCCTACATTCTGAGCAAGCAGAATAAGCAGATGACTAAGATCAATGCCAACCAGTTTGTGTCTCCGAAAGCAAAGAATGGCCCTTTGGCTCTTGTTAAAAATCCCACACAGGCTCTTGGGTCTTTTGCTAAGGGCCAACGATTTGTATCACAGGTTTTGCAGGTTGAGGTGAGAATACAAAAAGAGTTGCAACACAAACAGCGTGTTGCCTCCTGCTATAAAGAGAAAAAAAGCCAGAGTTTTCTTTATCGTGTTGAATTTCAAGAGTAAACAGGAGGATATTCACCCCAGAAGGTTGGAGGAACAAACTAGTAGCACATACAGTATGCAAGTACATACAGAGACCAGTAACCACAGGCATTCCCATGCAATGTCAATGAAACAGCTTCCCAGCAACAATAGAGTACAGGGTATAAAAACAGGATGGGCTCGTGAAATATGCAAGCCAGTATTTCAAATTGAATCTCTTCAAAAGCTGTTGCCCCAGGTTGTGGGTAAAAGCGAGAAAGACAGCAAGCAATGCGGAGACAGAAAGAGAGAGAGAGCGAGAGAGCGCGGCAGTGGAAATTGCATCGTAGATATACGGTAGACACACTGCAGTAATATATAGCTATATACACAGCTCAGGAATCATGGGCAGGACTTCAAGGATGGAAAATGACATACACCATCATTCAGTGTCATAAAATGTCCCCTATAAAACTGGTGTCAACCCTTCAATCTAGAAATAAAATATGTTCCTACATTAACAATTTGCCTTGTGAATATGGAGAATTTGCTCAGTGCATTAGTTTCAGTGTATGATGGACCTATACCAATTACTGCAAACCATACTATATTCATGAAAACGTTTCAATCGTCCTGCAGCTTTCAACTTCAACAGGAGAGCTGGAGGAAAATTCTAGAAATCATCAAATAATAATGAATGTTTGTACAAAATGTCATTGTATTCCATTTAGACGTTGTACATATTTCAATCAGTGCCAGAGACAAAGTGATTGACATTCCTAGAGTGATGGTTGTAAACATCCATTCTTTGAATCTTGCTACTGTGGTGCAATTACAATCACAATTTTGATTGTAATTACATCAATCAAATCAAAGTAAGCCAGTCGCCATTACTTTGATGTGATGATTTCTTGTGTATTTGTTGCTTTATGCAACGATATGCAGTTTTCCCTACAAGTGTTAGAAAATGTTTAGATGCAGATATATTGTCAGGAAAAAGAAGGGCGGATTGGCAGCACAAGTTGGTTTTTAGTCCAAAGGCTAAAGTCTATGTGAAGTCATGACTCACTGCTGTCAAGCCTGTTTGGAAGCCTAAAATCAAAAGACTATGATTAAGTCTCTTGCACGTCCAGGTTATGTTACCCTGAAGATTTTGAGTCATGCATCGCAAACGTCATTCAGTACTTGTTACTAACACACTGACTTCAGCCAAGTGCTTGAAACTACCTTCACACACAATTATAACACTACATTTCTCATAAACGGATTTACTAGCTTTCAGTGAACATGTGCATCATGTCTACCCTGCAGTCCATGTCATAAAAATCCTGAAAATTCTGATAAACACTTACAGTGTGTCCACTGTAAAAAGTTCTTTAGAATGTCATTTTCTTTCCTTGTGTTTGTTTCCCTGCTTGTTATTCACATCCTGTTACACACAAGAATCACGATGTTATTTTTATACCTCATGGCAAAAGCAGCTTTTTATGGATGCCTGACAGAAAGGCAGAGAGAAAAGGGGGTGCGTTCAAGAACTACAATGCCTGGAGAAAGATTCAGCGGCTGCTTCGCCTCGTTGCAAGAGGAACAAACAATTGAGCCTGCTCCCCCCCCCCAACCCAGACGATTTCACAGACTAATTGCCTATTATGTGGCCTGTCAGGGGGAAATAAGAGTGTTTTTCCTGTTTTTGGCTCTTTTCCTTTTTCACATATTAGAAAACATCCTAAGGCAGATTCCCCATGCAGGAATTTGTATTTGAACTTGGCTCTGTTTAGCAACACAGAACACTTGAAGCTGAACACTTCAAGGATCACACGATAACATATTTACGATATTTACAGTAACAACAGAAACTTGGAAAATCCTTGTTTGGTGTTAATATGATAAAAAAAAAGTCTGAGTACTGTTGAAAATATATATTAAACTAAAATTCATAGACATGCAGGTTCTTGTGATTAATAGAACGGGACTAAATCACACATCACACACTGCCTGTTGTCCAAGTGAATCTGAAATGTTTCACATTTAAAATTATTAGACAAAGGTGCTTATGAACTAATACGATAACTGTAATAGTTTGTAATATGCTGGCCTCTTTCTACTACCTTGCTACTCTACTGACAATAAAGAAATATGATTATTCAGCAAGCACAGTACTTGTTTCATTGTAATTCATCACATGGATGTTATGATCAAAGTGCTGGGTGTCAACCTGAGTTTGACAAACTCAGTTACATGTTGTCTGTGCTGATGCGAAACTGGAACAAAAGAGCTGAAAAAGCCACTGCTGTGAAATGTCAAGGTAAGTTAACTGTAAATTTTAGCTGTGAGTCAGTGCTGTACTGTAGTTTGAAGAAAGATGTACATTTTCTGCAATTATTCACAGCTGTGTGAGCATATTTGTGGAAAATGCATCAGAGTGAAAAGGGATGGAACATGAAATGATGTATAGACCATGATTCAATTACCCCCCCACCCCGTCTAAATGAATACCAAAAAAACACCACATAAAGTCTGTGCTCTTTTCACATGGTGCGCAGTCATTGGTGAGTAACAATATTTGTCACCACTGAGATCATATCCCCTCTACAGCAAGCAAATATTTGACTTTTGAAAAAAGAATGAACCCTGAACTGTTATGAGCCACACAGTTTTTTACTGACTGAGTATTTTATTACTCATGTACTTATTAAATCAAAGAAGGCGAGCCACCCACATCACTCACCATGATCCTGAATCTCCTGGGAGCTACTTTATGTCATGTGGGCGAGTATGAACAGAGAGATTTTATACTGGCAAATATAATGAAATTTAAGACTACCCTGATTAAAGTGTTCATGTATGCTTTGATTTTCTGATTGAGCTCGAAATGTTGTTTGGAGACTTAAAGGTTAGTCTTTCAAGGGTCCAAATCAGAATTTCTTAAGCTAACAGCTGTTTGTGCTGATAATCCATAGTCAATCAATCAATAGTCAAGAGGAGAAAAGTCAGATGCATTTGGTTCTTCACTAAAAGAAAGTCTAGGTTACCTGAAACTGCTCAGAACAGACTTGAGTCTAAAGCGTTTTATACAAAATATTGACGTGAGTGACTTACTGATTGCATGTGTAGCCCAGCTACTGGAACATCAGCTCATCAGACAGACACCCACAACCAGTGTGTGAAAGTGTGTGTGAATGACTGAATGACTGAATGTAGTGTAAAGCGCTTTGGGGTCCTTAGGGACTAAGTAAAGCGCTATACAAATACAGGCCATTTACCATCTTTCAGTTCTAATGTATTATGTATTAAACTATCATTATTTATTTTAAATTACGCAGCAATGCAGAGGTAATTTGGAAAATTAAGAACAACCCACTTTTTACAGCAACAACTTGAAGTAAGTTGAAATAATAACTTTATCAGTCTCAGACTTCAAGTGGAGGAATTTTGTCACACTCTGCTTTACAACGTGGCTTCAGTTCATCAAGATTTGTGGATATTCTTTATACACAGCGCACTTATGGTCTAACCACAGGATTTCAATCAGGTAGAGGCCTGGATTTCGCAACTACTTTATTTTTTATTGTATTTTTTGAAGCCATTTTGTTGTAGATTAGCTGCTGTGATTGGGATCATTTTCCTGTTGCATGACCTAATTTGGGCCAAGCTTTAGCTGTCAAACAGACAGCCCCAGTTTTGAGTCTAAAATTATTAGGTATACAGAACATGGCTGATTCAGTGACTGGATGTTTCCCATGTCCTGTGACTGCAAAAGAAGCCCAGATCATCCGCCCTCCACCACCATGCCCAAAGTGTATACATTCCTTGTAACATGACTGTATTTATCCTAAATTCTTTAGTGCACTACTCCCAACTGTCTGCCACTCAGCTGTTTGCTAGTTTAGCATTAGCATAAGCCCCAAATTTAAACAAAGACACTGAGGCATGCCACAGGCGCCTCCTTGTCTGTTTTGGTTTTTTATGTTGAGAAAAATATAGCCTCACTCAAATAATCAGGAAGTAAAAGATGTTACCTATCAAATCAAGTCTCATATGCATTTCAACAAAACAGTTCATTGGTTCAAGTTATGAATATGAATTACTAACATTACTTCTAACCTTGGTAGATGCTTAAAGGTTAACTAAATCTAAGTTACATTTAGAGTAGTCCATTTGCTTCCATTACATTGTGTGGGACAAGGATGGCTTTCCTCCTCGCTCCTTAGAGAAATTCATGGTATTAATTTAACCTTTTCTAAATATTAGAAAAGGTGGGCAGCTGCAGAACCAACTCCTGATATCAGCCGGTGCCTTGGTCAAGGGCACAATGATGAGGGAACAATTGGCCAGGCGTTAGAGCAGGTTATGGAGTTGAATGTGAATGTGTGGTCTTCCTCAGGCAGTGGGAACATGTGTGTGCAACCCGAGGCAATACTTTATATAGTCTATTCTGCAAAGTTGTATGTATTAGAGTTGTGTTTCTTGAACATTATGCGACTCTGGAGGTGGTTTTAGGGCCATCCAATATATCAGAATTCGCTAAAGTGTATTGGTAATTTGGGTGCTATCTTTCTTTTTAATAATCTGGAAGTGTTTTTAATTTTTCGACAGCAGTTGTTAACTGTGTTCTAGCAGAATAAGAGAGTGAGAGGATGAAGCCTTATCAGGCATATTTTAGACTGAGTCACCAATGGCACTGAGAGGCTCACACATGTGTCATGACGAATGAAAATGAAACTGCTCAATCGAAATATTAATAGGGAACAAAATACTGAGTGAGTGAGAAATTTCCCCAGTGGTGAAAAATAACTTTGTTGTATGAAGAATAAAGATGAGTTCTGAGAGGATTATCAATACAGTGCTGAAACTGATTGTCTAAGAGATTACAGCCTAACAGAGAACAGAAAAGTATGGCGGATGAAAATACACAAATTTCCAGAATAATTTAGACAAAAAGGATGAAAGGCAGACTGAGGTACTGAAATGGAAGCTCAGTTGCACTGATATACTGTAGAATATGGACCAATGGATTCAGAGATGAAGGTATACTGGGTAAAAATGCTGTAGATGAAAGGCCCGAGCAAGGAACTGACATGAAATTTGCAGCTCTCATTCATTTTTCCCCTTAAAAAAATATCAGAATGATTCACCAGAAAAATATGCTACATGACAGATATCACAGTAAAAAGAGAAAAATGCATGCATGCATTCAGCATGTTTACTCTTTTCAAACCTACATTGATTTGAAATCATTCTAAAATGAAAATTTTCTATAGAAGTAGCATTGTGTAATTTTGGCCACTATAGTCCAACAATCACTACAACGCATGTGATGCTCAGAAATCTAATTAGTATCACATCAATGCCACTGGAGCAATTTGAGGCTCAGTGGCTTGACTGAGGAACAAGAGACAAGAGTTGGAGATCTTTTTAGATTAGGTGGTCTGGCAACATTTTTAATTTGTGTACGTGTTTTTTTTCTGTGTGTAACCACAGAGATACACATTTTGTCATTGAGTTTGTCTACCTTGTTTAAAATTTCTGGGCCAGTTTATTCTGAGCAGTAACTGTTGACACAACACAGTCTTATGAAGCTGACTGATGATGCATTAAGAATGAACAGTGTTTGTACATCTAAGCAGACATTAAACAATATTAGTATTTACTAGGGGCTTGCTATCACCCATCCAAGTCTAATATTCAGTCACTTTTTAGCTTTGTGTTGCTCTCCAACATCAGTTAAGCGGAAATCTCCAGCTCTTTAACTGAAAGTGCACCTATTCTCTAGCTAGCCACTAAGTTTGACAGACTTTCAGCTGATGCTGGACAGGTAGCATCTAGTGAGGGTATAAGACCTGCAAAATGACAGATGAGAGCAGTGAAAAGAAGCTAAAACAGTAAAGTTGTAAGATATAAAAATAAACCATTTTTTACTCTCTGTGTATTTACACCTGTTTTTTGTTGTTGTTGTTTTTTTTACATTGATTAGCACAGCTTTAAGTAATCTGCTTCTTTGTTAGTAGATTTATCATTATGCTAATGATGCTCCTCAAAGTCAGCCAACGGGGGATTACATCTGTTGGATTTAAGGCATTTGTCTTGGTAGCAGCTGGCTGTGATAATTTTCAGTAATAATAAAAGCCATACAGTTACAGATAAAACAGTTTTGCTTCATTGCTAAATATACAGTCATGGTTTAAAGAAAGTACACCTTCTCTAAATTCTAAGGTTTAACATCCAGTTTTACAGGTTGCTGGTCTGGAGCATTCAGGTGTGTGTTAACACAATGCCAAGGAGGAAAGACAAGAGCAATTCTCTTGAAGAAGCAGCTGTTGCTGCCCATCAGTCTGGGAATGATTAAAGGACTATTTCCAAACAATTTGAAGTTTCCATCATTCTACAGTTTGAAAGATTTTTCACAACTG
Source organism: Etia nguti (assembly GCA_015106755.1). Lineage (NCBI taxonomy): Eukaryota > Metazoa > Chordata > Actinopteri > Cichliformes > Cichlidae > Etia > Etia nguti. The sequence goes on from VUQG01018983.1 coordinate 38,030, forward strand.
GAAAACATTCAAGATTGTTAAAAATTTCCCAGGAGCGTATGTCCCAAACCCCGTTGTTCAACTGAGGTTGTATTGAAATAATTTTAGAACCTGGTCTTTTTGTTCTGTACTTATACAGTATGTAAAACCTTGGACTTGAAAGTGTGCTTACTTTCTTTTTACTATAAGTGTAAATAAGGCAAATATAGAATGTTAAAGAGAACTGTCAACACATCGGTGGACTACTCAACACACACAAGGTGAAAGCTGTCCTGTACATAGAGGATGATCTGCTTCACGTATGCAGAGGTAAAGAGATAAAGGCACAAGTCTATGTCTAATAAAACACACAAGTGTGCATACCTATACACAGACTCAAGCCAGTACAACCAAATAGTTGACAAAGCCAAATATACACACATGGATATACACATGGCACAAACACGCACCTTGTTCATTGTATCACACACACACCCTCTATGTATAACCCATAATGTCAAAGCACTTTCTGAACTGTACACTTGCTCTTACCGCAACTGATTAAATGTTCAAGGTCACACTGCTGCCTTCAACTGAGGTCATTTTAAACTGTTTCAGTGAACAACTAACATTAGTTTTTTAGAGAAGACATTCTCCAGATTATATTCACAGACTTTCAGTGTCAAGTTATTTAATTTCCTTCTTACAGGGTTTATTTGTCACCAGCACTTGGTGTTACGAAAAGGGAAAAAAAATAGAGTGAAGAGGTCATTTATTGCAACAATGGAGCCGAGGCAGGAGAGGCATGGTCTGGCATCAGGCACACCATTCGCTCCATGCCACATTCTCCATTATCTGTCACTGTTCTCACACACTCATACTTCAGTATCTCCTCATCGGTGAAATTGCTTTTAAAGCAATGGTGAAAAAAAATGTTTCACTCTGGTTATTCCATGGTGGAAAAAAAAGGAAACTCCAGCTGTGGCCAATCTTGTGTTTCCATTGACTCCACAGAAAGTGGCAAGATGCTATCCCCTCACCAGGATGATAAGAACTGAGCAAAATTCAATTACATCTCAGTGAAATGTGAAGATTTTTTTAAAACCAGAATGGAAGTCACTCTATGTCAGCGTGGGCTTTCACATTCATTCTTTTCTCCAGCAATGGTCTTCTTTGGAGATGATGTGGGCTGTTACAGAGTGGACAGACTGATTGGTAATGTCAAAGCAGGTCTATGTCGAAATGGGCTTAGCAGGCTCCTACAGAAACAAACTAATGATGCGTTTTATGACCAGGTGGGCTGAAAGAGTTCAATGAAAAAGAAACGTCTGATCTGCTCCAGAGTCTCCACATACTAACAATGCCCAGAACATTAAAGACTCAAACATAAGTTCAGCACAGTGAAGCCACATTAGCACCACCTATGATTCAGTAGCACTATTTTCAGCTTCATATTTGTCCTTTTGTTTGAGGTTAAACCATATCTTGATAAAAAGGGGAAAATCTGTGTGGACTGGCACCACTGGTCTGAAGTAATGCATGATGACCACCCATCGCCTCTTCCAAGCAAAGCTAGAACTGACAGGGTATGACAGTCTGACATGCACACTGCAAAGATGACTCAACCCCCACCCTTCCCCCTTCCCACCAAAAATAAATCAAATAAATAAATAAACGGCATCACTGAAGTCATGGTAACAGCTGCATTGTGCACAAAAGCATGACTAAATGTTGCCTTCTTTCATTTCCTTTCATCAGCAATGAATGGTCTGAAGGTGGCTCACATATTATAAATTAATGGGGAAAGACAAAAGCCAATTTTAAGCTCATACATCTTTCACACAAAGTCTTATCTTACCCTGCTGCTCAAATATTTTCTATACTGATCACAGACAAGTGAAACGGAAAAGCAAACCCCATTCAAATAAGATATTATCTCTCTGGAAACAAGCACCTACATCATTAAATCTCACTTTTCCTTCCAGCTCATTCTCAAAACTAAACCACGGCCCCTCACTCCCACTCACTTTCCTCCTCGTCATCCCCGTCTCTCATTACACGGAGCGAGGTGACAGCAGAGCGAGGTAGCCTTGTCAGCAGTTTTCCGTGTCCTCTCCTCTTCCTCTACCACCTCCACTTCTCCTCTCTTTTTCTTGTTGATCTACCGTCATGAGGCTGTCGGCTAGCTGTCAAGGACAAGGACTCTACCCAGTGATGTATGCTGAACCTGACAGTGTCACCCACACGTGGGGTACCTAATGTCATTTCACAGAGAATCGTGGTGAACAACCTCCACTCTGTTAGATCACTACATTGTTTAGCGTTTGTGTGAACAGGAGTGAAAGCCGGATAAATATAACACATTTAGCCATCTTTCTCTTTTAGCACCTCACTCTTCTGATCATGTTATTTGGAAGAACCCAACAAACCCAGATGTGCAATGTGCCACATAAGCCGAGACACAATCAAGGATGGGTAAGTGCAGGGCTTTGAGATTTAGGTCTCAGAGGCTTAGTAGCACTTTGAAAACTGTTATGAGCTGCCTGTGTTTTAAAGTATAGAAACATTTATTTAATAGAAGACTCACTGGCTGAAATGAAAAAAGAAAACCAATTCTATAAAATCTAATGTCAGGCTTATAAAGCCACAAGAAAAACAAACACAATAGTAGCATGGCATAGCATTACATAAGTCAGATGAGTATTTAAAGGAATAGTTAACAATAGGTTAGCTCTGCACAGCTAGCCAAAACAGAGAGAAAGCGCTAGTTATTAACACTTTAGACAGTTCTCTGAAAAAGTATTTGCCCCCTTCCTAATTTATTGATTTTTTTGCATGTTTGTAACACGCAGATGTATTATATCATCAAACAGATTTTAAAATTAGACAAATGTTAAAATACAAATTTAATTTATTAAGGAAAAAAAGCTGTGTGACCCTGTCTCTCTCCCACCCCTTCTTCTTCTTCAAGTGGTTAACCACATTTTCTGGAAAGCTGAGTTCAATTTTACTAGCTAGCTCACCCGGACCTTTTGAATCAAGAAATCACTTACATAGAACCTATCAGATAAAAGTGAAGCAGGCTAGAAGATCTGAAAAAACAACATATCATACCAGGCTTGTTTTCTATCCACACAAACTGTTAAGTGGCAAAATCAACACGGCACATTAATTTACAAGCAGGTGACTCTTAGATGTATTCTTAACCCATGCATTTATTTTAATGCGTTGTGGCTGCTTTTGAATGTCTGTGTCATCTCTTAATATCAAATTGTCACGGCTGCGAGTGAGCTTTATTTAGGAGGTTAGGTGCAAACAGAGGTGGAGAGGGCATGAACAGAAACCAAGAATAACCTATACTGGGAAAGCTAACAAAACAGACCTGAAACTCAGGGAGACGACACAGGGAGGAAACGCGGGGAGACAACACAGACAGACCAGCAACAAGCAAAAGGAAACACAGGGCTTATATACACAGTGGAGTAATCAGGGAATAGGAGACAGGAGGGAAACACAGCTGGGAGAAATCAGAGCTGACGAGACAAGAGGAAGCAAAACCAGACACACTAACATAAGGCACGGGCCTTCACAATAAAACAGGAAACTAACAACACACGCAAAGACACAGACTCAGAGACGCGGGCTTTACACAGAGACTTGACTACACTGGAACAGAGGGAACACACAGGCAGGGATGACTAGACACAGAACAGAGGGAGCACAGAATAACATGAGGGGCAAAGGGATCAAAACCTAGGACCTAGAAATAGAAAACCAAAACACAGACGGCAATAATGCGGCAAATAAATAATAAACAATTCAACTCACTGGGTCACAGACCCATCCAACACCAAATCTAGCCATTCTTTAGCAACATGAGCCAGCTGTTTTTACATTTAAATAACCAACATTTCTGTTTAATTACATTTTTAATAATAGTAGTCATAGTAGTATTTATTTTATTAAAAATTGTATAACAAGTTTTGTTATGAAAAGCCACAGCCAAATTTAAAACCAGTTTAGTGGCCTGTTGATTTGTGTTTAAAATCTAGGTTGGATTTATAGTCGAGAATAAAGTAACTGTCTGTATTGGAAGTTGGCTTTTAACAAGCTTGCAATAATTAAATTAAATTTAGATCATCTTTTTTAAAAACAGGTCTCTAAACCAAAGGTGGCAATACCACACATTCAGACATAGTAGTAGATGATGTTTTTAAATGACTATTTTTATCAATAATTACTATATGCACTTGTCTAACTTGGTTGTATGGGGTGTACATTTACTTTCTATGTTTCTATGCACAGCCGTTAAAAATCAAATCAGCTTCTAAATAATTTGCTGGTTTTTCTCCCTCTCCTTCCTTTTTACTTTCTTTGACGCTCTTGACCAGCTCTCCCCACATTACATCAATATCTTGCAAGTCTAGAAAAGCAACTGTTGGACAGAAAAATGTCAACTGAGTGGTAAATATTTTGGTTTTCCAATATATTCCTAATCTTCAGTGTCTTCAGGAATCATACTTTAGACCAACCCGCTTCACTTCTCGGTTGATTTGTGCTTTGGCTTGGGGAAATTGTTTTTTTTAACTGATCTTTTTCTGCCTTCTGCTATTAGACTTGTACTATGCTGTTGTCCTCAAAGGAATTCCAGTAGTACTTGGCATTGACTCCAGTAAATTCTACAAGACATGCTGTTTAAATAAATACAAACAACAAGAGTTTGGTCTGCATTTCTTGAAAGATCATATCCCACAAATTTAGTTTAGAGGTACCACACTGTCTGAAATTTGTTTTGTGTCTAAATCATTCTGCAGATCATTTCAAAGGTATATTGTAATTAAAATGAAAGAATAATTTCATTTTACATGTATAGAGAGGGCATTCAGAATGAAACGTTAGTGGCCATGTTTGCATGGTTCTTTTTTTAAATGCTTTCATGGCATTATTGTGCGTTTGGCGGCAGTCAGGGCTATCAAGGCTGACGAGAGGGACAACTGAATGTCAACTCCGGGGACACTGGGGAGGGAGTCAGTGCGTGAGGTTAAGAGATTCTGACCTCAACAAACAGCTTGGGTATCCGCAGCTGTATGTTCTGGAAACTTGGGGGAAGAGATTAACTGATCACCACATGGTGGTAGGTTGGATCAGGTGGAAAGGGAGGATCCCAGACAGACCTGGCACACCCCAACGTATAGTGAGGGTGAACTGAGGACACCTGGCAGAGGCCCTAGTTCAGGAGGTCTTCAACAGATCTCCTGTGGCCGCAAGGTGGTTGGCGCCTGTTGTGGTAGTAATTCCAGAAGGGAGGCATCAAGCTGAAGGAGGAGTCCTATTGGGCTTGGTTATCCATCAGGTGGTGGACTCCAGCTCACACTGGAGTGGTTCACAGCCAAGTGTGAAGCTGCGGGAATGAGAATCAGTACCTCCAAATCGGTGGCCATGGTCCTCAGCAGGAAAAAGGTTGAGTAACCATTCTGGGTCAGGGATGAGTTGCTACCCGAAGTGAAAGAGTTTAGGTATCTCAGGGCCTTGTTCACGAGTGAGCAGAGAGGGGAACAAGAGATTGACAGATAAATTAGGACCGCAGCTGCAGTCATGTGTACACTGTACCACTCCGTCATGGTGAAGAGAGAGCTGAGTGTAAAAAAGATCTCAATTTACTGGTTTATCTACGTCACTACCCTCACCTATGGTCATAAGCTTTGGGTAGTGGTTGAAAGAACAAGATCATCTATAAAAGCAGCAGAAATTAGGTGTCTCTGAAGGGCGGCTGGCCTCTTCGTAAGAGAGAGGGTGGGAAGTTCAATGATTCAAGAGGGGCTTAGAGAAGAGCTGGTACTCCTCCACATCGAAAGGAGTTTGCATAATTTTTTATGTTCTGGGAACTAATAGGATTTTGTGTGTACTCATAGTGAAAAAAAAAAAAAAAAAAAACATCTTTATGATCCCTGAGACTTTTGGGAAAATAACAGTTTGTGTCCCGTTACATAGTACGAGCAGACAAACATGGTGGCGTGTGGCAGTGTGATGGCCTGGGGCTGCTTTGCTGCTTCAGGACATCAAGAACTCTTTAGAGATGCTGTACCATGAATTCTGTTCTTTACCAACAGATCCTGGAGATTGTCAATCAGTTTGTGCCCTGAAGCTCGAGCACACTTGGGTTTTGGACTCCAAAACACAAGTCAATCTCTAAATGGCTAAAAAAAATTCAGAGTGGGCCAAAATTCCTCCACAGTGATGTGAAAGGCTCTTTCTTCTAAGGGTGAAAAAACCAGTTATTACATTTAGGGGGCAACAACTCTTTTTCACATTGTGAAGACCAGTTAGAGTTTGAAAGCTTTTTTTCCTTAAAAAAATCATAATCTAAAAACTGTGTTCTATAAATATTATATATTTATTCTGGTTAATTTTATATAACATTAAACTTTATTTGATGATCTGAAACATTTCTAAGCAAAAAAAGGAAACCAGGAAGAGCTTTTCACAAATGGTTTTTCATCATTTTTTTGTGGATTCTCTCCAGGCACTTTGACAGAGATGTGCATGTTAGGTTAACTGGTAATTCTAACTGGTGTGTATGAATGATTCTCATTCATACAGGTTGTTTAATTTAAATGTTCTGAAAGTCACCAGCACCACCATCATGGCAAGGAGGTCTAGTTCAGTGAATTTAATTAGAGTAGGTGAGTCCTACAGGACATCCAAAAGGGGGAAAAAGTCATGATGAATACTTAATGATGTAAAGATGGGAATTTTAACATGGAGTCTTTGGGGATTGACGGCTTTGGACCCAGTCTTGAGTGGGCATTAGGGGAACTGCCATTTTTGGAGCTTTAACCTTGCACTTCACAGTAATTAATTAGGAAGGAGCGCAAAGAGCACATTCCTCCGTTAATGCCTATGCCCTATTTTGTCATTTTAAATAAAGTGATCCATACTTGCATTATGAGTTTTTCCTTTGCTCATGTTTAACCTTCCCACTACGTTTAATGAAAATTAGCTGCGTAGTCTTGTTGACAGACAAAAGGACACTACCAGGCAGCAGTTTAAAAAATACCTCTGCCATGGCTTGCCCCTTGAGGAAAATAAGTAAGGATAATAATAATGTCATACCAAGTATGAAGTCAGTTAAGAGTTGGAGATTTAACAACAGGCCACCTCACTGATCATGGAATTCTGGAGCTCTATGCTTACAAATCACTTTCCTCATAACACAGCCTTTGGTAGTGGCTAACAGATATACTGGCTCTAGTTGCCTAGGTAACCATCTAATATATTTAACACCACATCATATGTCATTCAAGCATCCTATTTTCCCACTTACTATAGTTTTAATTACTCACTAATTAAAGAAAAAAATAGCTTAAAATATTACTAAGTTAGAATCAGTTTTACTAATAACTAATTACCAACTAACTATTTACTAGCTAACTATGTCACTGGATTGTCTTTTATTCTGAATTTTGTTCTCTAATCTCATCCTTCCATTTCCAACCTGGCGGTTCTCAGTAAAAAATATTTACCAACCTGACACATGATTCAAATCAATCCCACATCAAATTCATACATTCAATTCAGAAATATTCAAAACCAACATTGAAAAGTATGGTGACATTAGAATAATGTTAATGCTACTTCCAACAGCTTCTTGTTTTTACTGAAGCTAATTTAGATTAACAATTTAATATACCCAGATCATAATCAAATTCATTTCCATATGAAGAACCTGATTTAAGACACTACTCATACTACTATTAATAATAATAATAACAATTTGGAAGAAACAAGTTAGAACAAAGCTCACATTCTTAGAACATCTTAGTACCTTAATACCTGACATGTCCTGCAGGAAGAAGCAGATTGTTAATCTGAGCTGACAGAGATAAACAGCCCACACTCTGTCCTCTCTGTTACCTCTGGAGCAGATGGGCAGGGCAAATGAAAGTGCCAGATGTCTGCTTTTTGGAAATTTGGTGCTGTTTTGCTTTGTTTTTTTGCACAGTAAGGCAAGAAGATTACATTAACTATAAGTTAAAAAGTGATGGCCACTGGACTCAAATGTAAACTTTACAGTTTAACAGACGGAGCAAGGATTGCTATACGTGGGAAGGTGGTGGTTAAAAAATATAGGCAGATGGCCAAAAACTAAAAGGTCAGAACAAAATGTGCCAGCATGTGGACACGCAGATGTCTCTGACTGGCAGACCATCTGCTCCTCATCAGCACCCCCTGCTGTCCAGAGGGGAAATGCTTTGTCCATTTGGGGAGCTGCAGACAATTTACAGGGACAGCTACATGCAGAGATCAGATAATTATCCTTGGATATTGTGCTCCCTTTTATTTCCAGTCAGCGTGCACCGTGTTTTCCATGCACAAACAATCACCTACTCACAATGTGCATTTTATCACAGCACCGTCAGACTGTTGACCTGTCTGCAAAATAGAACTATGGACATTCTGAGACCGCTCAAATGATCAACACTAATAGGTGGCTGGAGAAAGGAACAAAAGGAAAGCATTAATGCTGCCACAGCACATTGTGTGGATCTGTGTGCTTGCAGGTGTGTGTACGGGGATTTGTGAGATAGTGGGAAAAAAGAGGGCTACTAAGTTCCACAAGCCCATATATCATAAAGCTCTGACATTGTACTCAAAATCTTTATTATCAAAAATCATAGGATGGGGTTCGAGAATACCGCATCCATCTGAGGTGAATGAGAATCAATAATCTGTATTCAGTTTGAGAACCAAAGGCACCATAATCGAAATAGAAATTCGGTTCATAATGACTGCCTCGTTTTTTCTCCGAAAAATGGAAAACATTAAGGAAAATGTATATCTATTGAATTATTTCCCTGCGGTGACTCTGCCAGCACAGAATGGTTATTCCTGCATAACAAGTCATCCTGCGGCATATTTTAGCAGATATTATGGCAGTAGATGTGCCTCCAGGGAAGAGTGAGCCAGTTTCTAGAACTGACCAAAACCATTGCAAACATGTGTCAAAGAGTGGTAAAATATGATCAAATCATGAAGGGTTGGAAAGCCATTTATTAGGCATTTTTTTGTTTACTTTTTCACAGTCATGCTGTATAGAAAATCAAAAATGACTGTTGCATTTGTGACTGAGTACAGAAGAATTTCCAGCAAAATGAAGCACTGGCTCTGCAGCAGAAATATGATCCATTTATCATACAGCATTATGATTTTCTGCTTAGGATGTGTTTTATTTGAAGCAGCTTGAGGTCTCTCTCAGTTGCTGAGTTTAGGAGAAAAAAGGGCCTCATTTACTCACAGTGCGTACACAATGTTTTTAACATAATAACAATGATAATATTTATTACTAATGTCATTAGTATTATTTCCTTTATGTACTGTTTTCCAAAACACCATAAATCACAAAATGCTAAGAATTATATTAAAAGATTAATAAGTAAATTCCATCTTATCTCATCCTAAATTCTGTATATCATTTTGATTTTTACAAAAAAAAATGGCACATCATGGGTGGATTTCATCACTTACACTCTTTTCTTTTCTTTGTGGTGAGTTTCTCATCTAGGGCTGACAGATCATGTGCTCCTGGTTCTTTTCCTTGTAATCTGTTAGTCTTTTTCACATATCAGCTTTGATAGTTTTCATGTCTTTTTTTACTTGAGTCACACTGACGTATGTTAGTCTTCTTCTTTGGACACAGTTGTTTCAGTTTCTTAAGGAAACATGTTTCCTTGTACAGAGAACTAAGGGTGGGGCAGACAATATACAGACTATACAAGCCTGTTGGTTTAGATTGATTCTGATTTTACTAATATACACATGATGGTAAGAACAAAATAGCCAATGTGCAGATTTAATAAATCCAATGGTAAATTTGCAATCACACTTCTTTTTTTGTGTGGGGTAAGAACATTTTCACACACATATTAGTAAATGAGGTCCAGTGTCTTTTTGGAACAAGACAAAATAAAAAAAATAGGTCATTTAGAAACTGGTTTACTATAAGAACCCAAAACTACAAAAAGAATAAGACAATGCATTGCAGTCAAAAAGATGATCATATATTCATGTGACATCTTTATCCTAGAAGTAACTCTTACCAAACACATTTTTACCTAAACCCTTTCCTCTAGGCAAATCTTCAGTTAGCTGACATCATTATGACATCATTCGAGTGGTAAATCGACTCAACTTGACTCAACAGTTTTAAAAGACGGAGCAGCACTCCAAATGACCTGTAAACTAACTTTCATTATCTACTGTCTCTTATTTCAGAGTGCCTCTTTAAAAGTGTCAATCTGCTTCATTACTGTCAGCATTCTGGCTTTCACAGCAGTTTGCATGCGTCAGGGGAGATCTAAGGACCTGGCCTTGACATTTACACAACGGCTGAAACTTAAAAGATTGCTGATACACACTGAGATGCAAACATTTCAAAGCTCACGCACACG
>VUQG01018983.1:48510-67923 GCA_015106755.1 Etia nguti
AACACATGCAGACACTTGGTGCATGAAAGATCCTGCAGCAACTTCATCAAAATGTTGTGGTTTTATTAAATCTCCTCTGCAATAAAACCTTCCACTTGCCTCACAATGCTGAGATAAGCAGCAAAACCAAGAGAAAAGAGGAGGAGAAACTCTCAGATCAGAAGAATTCATGAGTACCTACAGGGTGACATGACACTGTGCAGGAATGCACCATGCAAAGTCTAAGAGTCTTCTTTCTGTGTGCTTGTGTATATTAAATGAGACAAAACAAGTGCACAACATCTCTGATCATGCAGCTGAGCAAGAGCAGATCTGGTGTCTTAGCTGTTTTGCATTAAGCAGGCCTTAGGGTGAAAATAAATTAGTCGGAGCATCACTTTAATTAGAAATTACTCCAAGCACTCGCACTCTTTAAAGCTCCTTTCATTCATTTACAATGCTGTATTTCAATTTTCAAGCGAATTTAGGCTGCGCAAGTCCCAGAGGATGTGTTTAAAGAGGAATAAACTGGAACAAAAACCAACAGCTGAATGGATGGACCCCAGAGGATAATGACACTGACAGAGTGCTTCTGACTGGCCAAGAGGCAAAGCCCTTTACGCCAATGGGAAGATGGCAACAGAAAGACAGGAAAATAAAAAGCTAAGGCTTACAATGAAGAAGATTAAAAAAAAAAAAAAAAAGAAGATCCATGCATTTGAATGGTTAGACACTCAGGAGGTATCTGAATGCTAGGCTGTATGTTTCTGCTGTGCCCTCTGTTCCCATGACGACTGCCGACAAGGTCACTTTCGCTAGCCGAGGCAACGCGGTAGCCCAGCCATGGCAGGCAACACAGAAAGAGACAGAGGCAGAAGAAGGGGAGGACAAATATTAAATTATGGTGTAAAGAGGGTGAAGGAAATTTGATGATTAAGGACACCACGTGTGAAATTTCATTCGCAGCTGCACAGGTGAGACTAACGCCGCATGTGAGGACAAAAGCATCTGTGATCTTACACTGTAACGAGTTCAGCCTTGAATAGGTGTGCTGATGAGAGCATGTGCCCCACTTCCCCCACGCATCTCAAGGCCAAGTCCTGAATGACAACAAAAAGAGGCTCTAGGCATACTTTTTAACATGCCCCTGAACGTCCTCCAACAAAACAGATCAATCACTGAATGAGTTCCCCTGTCTACCTCAATGCATCATGGACCCTGTATTCCTGCCAGATTCTCTAAACGGATAGAAACTCTATTTGGGTTTCTCCCCAAAGTGGGAAAGCATAACCTGTTGTGTCCTTATTCATACCGCCTCACCTTTCCATTTGGCAGACAGCAGGACTCCGGTAATTAGTGTAGTTTATTATTAATTCCAGTGATTAATTACAGAAAAAAAGATGTCTTGTTGAGATGACACAGCTGTCTTACTCATGCCACTACCTGAGGTGAATTAATTTCCCGCTGAAACACCATAATTCTCCCCCAGTGCCATCTCTCGGGGTGTCGGCTTCATCTTAACCACTCGTGGCATTTCTTTTATTAGTGCTGGCGATCAAGGGCATTGGATGGGCAATGACCCAAATGTGTTGTCCTTCTTTTTTATATTTCTCTAAAGTCATATGCTTGGAAGGTGTGAACCTTCCTCTTCTCTACTTAATCGTTCTTTATAACCCATCATAAAAGATAAGGCCGTAAATCCTGATTAGGCTATGGGGTTTAAAAAAGGATCGGGTCTAATTTTATCTATAAATCACACATTTAAATTTTGGATGGAGGAATAGAGATACTGCCCAGCAACAACCAAAAAAAACCAAACAGCTTCCTTAAATAAACTCTTTTTAATTGTCATGTGTTCATTAAGACGGAACTTCATGAAGAAGCTAACTAATTTGCTCTCTGAAAATTAAATGGCAGATTGTATAAGCTAATTAGCATTGGATACCTCATTAAGATGTTGGCATGTGTGTGTGTGTGTATGTTTGTGCATGTCACTTGTAAGATGCACTGCAGGAGAGCTAATTTAAAGGGGCTTTAGATAGTGAGCAATGTGTCAGTCTTCCTGTAAGCACTGTGAAGCGGTGGGGAAAAGCAGTCTGTTCGGCAGCCGAATTGCCAACACGATCACATATCGTGCCAAAAATGTGTGCCGTTACCTGCCAAAGGCTGACTGGTCAGTTTATTTTTAACTCTGGGACCAAAAGAGTGTTTACAAACCTATCAGCATCATCATTACGGTTCCAGCATGACACAACAATGACAGGAAAATTGTGTCTCTTGAGCTGTGCTATTTCTTTTATGAAGACAAAAAGTGACAGCACTCAAATTTAATAAATCCTGACATATTTTTTGCCCTAAATGGTTTAACTACAGTAAAATTGCTTTATATTGCAAGAATGAAAATTTAGTTTTTATGCTAATTGTGGTGAACTGCAATGCATATATGAAATTTGTTTGATTAAAAACTAAATATTTGCTGTTACCTTTGAATGCTTTTGGGCATTTACTTGAACTGTTATTTTGAAGCATTTTACAAGGTTTTAAAAAGTCTTTCTTCCTTGGAAGTTATAAAGTTGTGGTAATCTCCCCTTGACTTCAGTTCAGGAGTCTTTGAGGAGTATGTCATTCTCTTATAATGTCGCTGAAAGAAGCTCACCACTTGCAACGCCTACATCTGCAGGTCTTATTGACATCATTCTCCTTCCCTACAAGGCCAGACAGCGGTATATCAAAATCATCTTCCATGCCTTTTTAAAGTATTTGGCTTTGTAAGCTTGTTAAGAAAGCAAGACCCCCCTTGTTTGGACTCACCAGCTTTCTAAGATAAACACTGTCAAAACAGCAGGCGTTGTCAGATTTACCAAAGTGCTTGAAATTTGACCATCTGCAAGCTCCGCTAATGTATTATGGCTGGCTGCATAATTAAAATATGCTTTGAAAAACAAATCATTAAATAAATTGTGTAAATGAAAAGAAATAATCTCTGATTTAAAAAAAAAAAAAAAATTTATCTTCCAAGTATAAATTCAGTTTGTTGCTATTATATTGTGGCTTTTTAATGATTACTGAAGGATTGTTATTGGAGCAATAGCACAGAACTAATATAGTGCCAAATAGTGCTATACCATATTTCCTCAAATGATGATTTAGTTTACCACAACAGAAAAAGACAATCAGACACGTTTGAAACAGGCTTTTAACAGAGGCGAGATTTCGTTCCTCTGCTTGACTGCAGAAAGTGGTCAAGAACATGCAATAAAGGTCTGCTCCGATATTTTTTCGTTTGCCCTATTAAAGTAACTGCCTACGCTTATTATAACATAACAAGTGACAGCTCATTCATTAAACAGATAAATTAGCTCCCTTGAGATTCTCCACACAATGACTTTATTTTTAACAACAAGCCTGGAATCAATTAACTCACAGTCATCTGTACTAGCATGAAAGGGGAAGGTCATCAAACTGGTGACTCACTGCACTCATGGTGTCACTTCTTTGTTAATCCAACATAATGGAACAACTTATTATGGCAGAACATGTTCAACTTTTCTTTACGGGTGCTTTGTATTTGTGACTAAGTGAGCAAAAAATAAATAAATAAAAAAAGGTGAGCAAAGTAATATGGAGTATACCTAACAAAGCAAAAGCAGTTCATATCTCAAACTCAGCATGAGTGACACTGACTGACACTGACATGTGACATTTTGTGGGAAAGATGGTTTGATATATGAGTTGCGTTTATCTTTTCCAACTGATCTGGTCTTTTATGAGGGATGAAAGAAAACAAACAAGGACTAAATGTTGAATGTACTTCAATAGTGTCTCTAATATTTTATATATTTTGTCTTTTCTGTGCACGTCTCTATGGTGGCTCTGCGTCTTGGACATCCCTGCTGCATCCGGCTGTCAGTCTGCCAGAAATTGCACAAATGCCTTTATAAGTTCTAGGTGACGATTATAATCAACACTATCTAGCAATTTATTAAGCAGAGCAGAGCCCAGAAAGTCAGTGTAATGTCACTGATCTACTGGTATTAGCAACACCTCCCAATGTACCTGCTGACAACAGAACAGAACAGCACTACTGTTAGCGCCTTCTGCAAAAAACAAATAAATAAATAAATGAACAAATAGTTCAGAAGCAAGAGTGCAGATTCCCTGTAACATTTGTAACAAATGATTTTGGATATGATCCGAAACACTTGAGTAAACCTCACACGGTGGCATCAAAGTGTGAATATAAATGTATGCTCTGTAAGGGGTTTTTAAGAGGAAGTACATACTGTTTTTTGTTGTGCTTCCATTCAAATCAAACCAATTGATTACAGGCTGCTGACTAGCTGAGATTTCATGATTGGCACACATTTGTAGTTCCAGGCTTAGAGACTCAAGTAAAACTCAATTGTTGTACACACAGCAAATTCTACCTGCAGCTTGTCCACTGGGGATCTTTCCAAGTGCCATCTTCTGCTGTGCCTTTCTCTGTGCTACAATATTCTAATAATCATGTTTTCCTTCCATTTATTAGGTTCCCGAGGCCCTGTGTGTTGACTACAGCACTTCTCAGTTGTGCTGTAAAGCAGAAAGTTAAGCTTAAGGTACCCTATGGGACTGTAAAAGTATCAACAGTACTCCTGAGTGCAAGTTTAGCACACTCCAGCAAAAGATTGCTCACACTACTAATTGAAAGGCTGCGGTCATCCCTTCCAATCACCCCCTCCAATGACTGATTATATATCTGACTTTGTGACCCCGAATACAGATCACCTATCGTCTCTAAACCCTCTGGGGCCTCCTTAATGCATGGCAAGAGTGACCACACTGTCACGATGAATTTTCAGCCTCCTCAGAGTCCTCATTATTTGTGACAGTAAAATCTTCACTTTCCTTTTCAGTTCTCAACTTTCCACTTTCTGCTCATTTAAATGATGCTATATACACTGCATTGTGAATGCCTGCATATTACCTGCTTCCTGGCTAATCAGAAAAAACTCCTTAGGTAAAGACATGCACAAACCAAACAA
This sequence comes from Etia nguti, assembly GCA_015106755.1. Lineage (NCBI taxonomy): Eukaryota > Metazoa > Chordata > Actinopteri > Cichliformes > Cichlidae > Etia > Etia nguti. Next base: position 53,514 of record VUQG01018983.1, read on the forward strand.
AGCTTCAAATCAGTACAATTAGTTCTTATAGAGCCTCACGGTGCTGCCCTTTTCTAAGCTGACCCCTCTGACACAGAGGCTTGAATTACTCAGAGTAGAAAGAGCGGTACTAATGAAACATCAATGATTGCACTTTGTCTGTCAGGTTTAGTGAGTGAACGAAGGCTTCATCCCGAAGCGGAGGCAATGCACAACGAGGCAATGAGTTGTCTTTTTTATATGTTAATGAGGTCTTTTCTGCTGTGAAACCCTTTTATCACCGAAGACAACTCGCTCTTGTTTCAGTATAGTTGTGCACCATTTGCAGTTTGCATCAGATTTCACACTCCTCGTCAGAGTCATAACTCTGTCAAATCACGACAGACAGACATGCCACAAATATTTTTAGATTAAATGTGATTTGTGATTTTCGATTATATCTCATGTCATGCATACCATGAATAATCCTCCACAGAATATGTCAACTTGTACACACACTGCTTCATTGGCAATAAGTTCCAGCGACCTTATGTGACATAATTGTATTGTTATTAATTTATTAAAAAGCCGAAAAACTCGAAGCTCAAGTAGCTCATAGGAAACAAACGTAATCGACACCATGAAGAATTAAGGTAGTTCTGAAGGCAAAATAAGGTCCAACCCAGTAGAAGCAAGGTGTAACTAATAAAGTGGTTGGTGAGTGCATATATGGCATGCTTTACCCTTCAGGATTATAAGTATGCAAAAAAAAACAAGTAAGAAATCCAAGTGTTCAGTACAAGTGACACGGCAGCCTATTGTTATGGATTTCTTTGCTGATCGCCAATGTTGTATGTTTTCCTGCATTTTATCCATTGCGCTAATCTATGCTATGTGTACCATAGTGAAATACTACTACAAACATGTATGTCAGCACATACAAGAATAAGTGGTGCTGCTGGGATTAAATTGAAAATGAGCATCATCATCATCAAGACAGAGGTAAGTCAAAAATATAAGGATTATCTCCTAAAAGTCTCATGATTTCTGAATTACAGCCTTCCCTGATCCAGTTACAAACATATACTCATTAGCCAATTTATTATTATGTCAAATATCTAATCAACCAATCACACAGCAGCAACTCAGCCTACTTAGGCAGGTAGGCTTGAACAAGACAACCTGCTCAAGAGCAGGGAAAAAAGGTCATTTAAGTCACTTTGAACATTGCATGGTTTTTGGTAGCAGACGGGTTTCTCTATGTATTTCAGAAACTGCTGATCGCCTGGGATTTCAACACCCAATCATTTTTAAAGTCTGGAATTGTCAAAAAAAAGAGAAAATATCCAGTAAAGTGGGAGCTATCTATGCAAAAATGTTGATGTCAGAGCTCAGCCTCCTTTGAGTTACAGGAAGGCAACAGAAACCCAAATAAACTCTCATTACAGCCAAGATATGCAGAAGAGCATCTCTAAATCTAAATTGAAGCAGATGGCAACAGAAGAGCACCTTTGGGATGCGGTGGAATGAGAGTTACACATCATGGATGTGCAGCCAGCAAATCTGGAGCTAAATTGTAATGTTGTCCTGTCAATATGGAGCAAAATCTCTAAGGAATATTTTCAGAAACTTGTTGGATCTATGCCACGAAGAATGTAATCAGTTCTCAAGGAAAAAAAATATGCAACTCTGAATAGCAAGGTGTGTAAGTTTGACATACATAGGGATTAGGGACATAGGGATTATTAATATGTAAAGAAAAGCGAGTAAGAAATCAAAGTGTTCATTATAAGTGATAGGGCAGTCTGTTATTATGAATGTCTTTGTTGATTAGATGGACAGTGTTGTATATTTTTCTGCATTACATGCATATTAATTAATCTATAATGTGTGTACCAAAGTGAAACACTGCCACTCACACTTGTACATCAGCACACACCCACACACACAGACAGGGAGCTATGTTCTGATCACTGCCAAGCCGAAGCATGCAACATGATAAGAACTTTCTTTTTTCACATGAACACAGATGCAATACATGTGTCGACAAGGAGGCCCACCAGATTCCAACATGGGAAAGACCCTACTGTACACAGAGTATGTGTTATGGCAGTTTTACAAACACACTTAAGACTTCAGTTACATGGTAATATTCATACATGGCTCTTTTGAACTTAGTGTGACCACAGTGAAGAAACAAGCCCGAATGACGTGAGCATGAATGACGATGGATGCAATGAAGTGTGGGTGCCATGTGGAGTTATGCGATGCGATGATGCCATGTGAGTAAATGATCAACCAATCACTGACAACAATGCGGACATATAGAAATCAACGACAACAGAATACAGCTTTCAAAAACAGATAAGACACAACAAGAAGAAACGAGAAAGGGCAAAACAAAACCACAAGCTGCTTTCCGTGTGGGCCCCAGAGAGTCCTGCTTTGAAGTGGTTTGCTTCAGATACTGGCACCGAGGGGAGGGGGTGTTTCTCAGGGACGGAGGGGTTGACAAGTTAGCAAAGACCTTCTGCTGTGCACTTTGCTTGTACCTTTTGCTAATGGCCCCAAAGCACAAAACAATCACAAAACACAACAGCCCCAAACACCCTCTATCAAGTGATGTTCAAGCCGGTGAACTTGATCAATTCTGCTCTTTGAATTGCCCCACCCCTCACCAGTTTGATCCCATGAGAGTCACTCCTGTGGACCTTTAATCCCTTCCAATAGAATCACAGCATGTATTAAATAATAAAGGCTCTGAAGTATCTTTCGTAACAACAGATCCAGTACAAGATGTTGGGTTTCGAGTAAGTCGGCAGGCTTTCTGAAGCCCATTTTTCTGCTCTGTCAAAACAGCAAATAAACCTTGTATAATATTCACAACTCTTCCTTCCTCTGCTTCTCAGCTACACAGGCCTGAGAGGTATTTAGAGTGTGATTGTGTTGGTCTGCAGCCTTTTGCCACTTACTGTGTCCAGCACTGCAGGGGCTATGATTTGCTATCAATGGGCGTTTGCTTATCTGCTATTTTCTGCCAAGCTCAGACAATGCGGCTAAGCAATTCTATTACACGTGCAGTCAACAACAAACAAACCATTTTGGGGCGGATGGCTTAATTGCTATTGATGCGCCTTGGCTAGATGAATATCATAATTTTCTTTCAAATTCTGGTGGTAGAGTGCACTTGGGGAAAATATAACCAGGAGGCACTGTCAATTTTGCTTGAAAGGGGCCAGATAATACCTTGTCAAAGCCATTCATTAATTTTTTTGTTCCTACTTGTCTAATTATATATCTTAGAGACTGCCTGTACAACATTAAATATTGATTATTATGCGTCCTCAAAACTGCCTAGCCAAAATAGTCCCACAAAAGTACAGTCATTACAGCAGCTAATTATTAGTTGCTGTGTTTTTTCATGTTTCCCAGGACAGTGGGTGTAAATTACCCCATCAAACTGACTTCAGAGCTTTCAAATTATATTGAAAACTTGATTTAAATTAAAGAGCCTATTTGGAATTTACCACCAGTACTAAGTAATTGCATGGGCTAATCTGTCATAAAAAGATATTATCAGCATTATCATCCTGCTTTGCCTACTAAATCCAATGTAATATTTTCCCAGTTGTTCGGTTTTCGCAAGTACTTGACCATTGTCCAGAAAATGGGATGTTACTGATATAGATCGTATTACTGTGTTTCATTGTGTTTATCGCAGTAGCCTGACAAACATGGCACTAACACTCGGTGGAAATAACAAATCGCATCAAGTGTATCTTAAATTCACTCAGGAAACAAGCTCAGACTCAACCACAACAAGACCCAAAACCCAAGCTGTTGTGACAAAGGACATTTAAAACCGTGGGGAGTGACTCGCTCTCTGTGGCTCGGTGGCTATTTAAGATAGATGAGATCATGAAGGGGATGGAATGCACCTTGTCCTGGAAGAACCTGAAGCAGTTACAACCACTTCAACTTAGATACCACTGCTGGGGTACTTGTGTTGGCTAGTGTAGCTACAGCAGCACTGCTATAAACAGGATGCATGATACGTGGCTGCAATTAAAGTTGAACGAAAATAAACTTAAAATTGTTCAAAATAAAAAATGTTAAAAAGGAAAAAATAAACATTTGTGCAGATATTACAAGGATGCAGTCATCTTACCTGGGAACACAGGCAGTGGAGGTCTCCCCCTCAGGAGCCTCTGGGGCTGGGCAGCAGAACTGGTGTAGTACCGTTGGGTTTCTGTGTGAAAAAAGAGTGGAAACGAAACAGAGATAATCATATATTTGGTTTTAACCTTTAGTTATTGTCTAAATGTAGAACAAAACACTATATATGACAGCAACCTTTTAATCGTGGCTTAGCCAGCGTAGCTAGTGGCTAAATCCCTATACACCATATATATATATAACACCATGAAAGTGTAGCAGAGTAATAAGGTTAGTGGATCTCCACTGGTTTTACTTTTCATTTTTAGTTATTTTGATTTTATTCATGTATTTAGTTGTTTTTTTCCATTTTAGCTAGCCCCATGGGTTAAAGAGGAGAGGATAGGCATGGAATGAGGTTGGTGTGCCATCATGAGTACATAGTTGCTTTTTGGGGTGTGCGCCCCATGTCCATCCTCTGTACTGTTCATGGTCTTAATAGGGTGAACTGTGTTATTTCCTTTATAAACCTAGCTTGGTTAAAATCGATTAAAATGCATTATTTTTTATATGATTATAGTAATTTTATATATATGTTTTTGTCTTTTTTGTTTGTTGATTTGTTTGGTAATACATTTTCATGACTCTTTCTTATATTGGAGATTATGTATCGGAATTTCAGGAGCGGGACCACCCCTCCAAACACGCTCCTTCCGATTGTCATCTATATAAGTTCCCCCAGTTCTGCAAGCTGAACTCGTTTACGTGCCCCACCCTCCCTCCCTCCTTGTTTTCAATTCTTTAACTTCTTCATTTCTATTTAGTGCCTGGGATCTGCCAGGCCCGGGAGCCGTTGCCAGTCCCCTTCGAGGCCTTCCCCAAACCGCAGCTCAAGTCATGTCAAAGCATTCACTTTTACCTACTAAAACGCTGTCAAACCTAAATGAGGACGTGGGCCCAGCTAGTGAAGTTTTGTTTTAAGTGCTGCAAAGTTAGTTTGACATTACGTAGTATTTTTTTGATAAATCTTTGTCTGCCTTCCTTTCATTTATACGGGTATAAGATATTCAGGTTGTTCAGCTCAGCTTTGATCCTTCGTGGCACTATTCCTTTAGTAACTTTCATGCTAAAAGCTAATCCAGGTTCTTGCTAGTTAGCAATATGTTCTGCTCAGGACTGTCATGTTGTTCTAGAACGACAAACATACCTTCACGTCCCTTAAACCAGCATTCTATCAGGTGCCGATAGCTGTAGTTGCAAAAAGACTTCTGGTTCTCTGGAAATCTAGTGAATGAGAAAACAGCTTTCTGACTCTACCTCTGTAAACACTTTGTTGAAATTATGAGCTCAGTCGCTTATCTTTATCTTTACTATGAAACTGCTTGCTAACAAATTGTCAGTTGTAAGTCATTAGCTAATGAGCATTCAGTTTCACAGTCAGACATCTATTTTGTTTGCAACTAAGATGTCTCATATTGAGGCTTCAAAACGGTAGCTGGATTTGGCATGCCTTTATGGGTCTGCTAAATAAATCATTACATGGTAACATTTTCCACCAGCGCATCTAGCAGTTTGCTCTTCTGAGGTTTTGCAGTCAGACCACTAACCAAGAGACCTTAACTTGTCTGCCATTTTGGGCATGTGACATTTTATTGTTAAGGAAATGTGGCTCCAGTCACACAGGCACAGAGACCAGTGTAAGACCATAAGGCAACCACCACCGGGTAAAAAGCGAGTGGTTGATGGCAGCCATGAATTGAGAAATCGATTGATAAAGCACCAGTCAGACAGGCCTAGAGACCAGTCAGTGACCCCCTGACAACCACAGGTCACTAGGGAAAAATGAGTATTCTCCAAGCAGTTGGTGAAAACCTCCTTGTGGTTGCTTTGAGGCACAGCTTTTACTTTGAAGGGGAACATTCTCTGTTTTCAATTTACGCCACACTTATTCAAGTTTTAGTATTTAGTTAGCAGTTAGTGAGACTTTGCAGATAAGTCTGTGTCTTCCAAATTATACACAAACCATGCAACTCCTAGCAACCAAAGCAATCACAAGAAGGTTTTCGGTGAAGCATCCTCTTTGCGACCAATTTGACCTGGCGACAGCTTACAGGCACCAAAAACCACTCACCAGCCAGTCATGAACTCGTTTGACTGGTGTTATGCCATATACAATAAGGCAGATAACCTTTGAGCAATCTGTGGATGATATCACTGAGAAACATCTATAGTCAGGTGAACTTATCAGTCTCTAAAAGCCCACAAAAATGTTGACAACAGGTGGCAAACCCTACATTAAAAACTTTAATGTCTAAAAATTTTTTTTAAAAATCTGGATGCTGTTTTAGAGAAGATAGACCGTGAATGCATTTTAATTTTCGACTGACATACTGGTTAAAAGAACCCATCAGTGTCTTATGATTTCCATCAAAATCAGTATCCTGACATCCTGAAGCCTGCATTTCCTCACTGCCCACTGGTTTTCCACTGTGGATTTCCCATTTTAGCTCATCACCTGATTAGTTTCCCACATACACATCTGCTTTCCATCAGTCATCAGCCCTGTGTCTCATAGCTGTAGTCCACCAGCACCTACATATTTCCAGCTTCCTAGCTAATCAGATAAAACCAATGCCAGCGGGGAAAACAAGATACCAGCATGCACCCTGCTTCGCCTTATTCAACTCCTTGCACTCCTTACAACCAGAAATGTCTGCTTTGTCTGTGTTTCAGAGTCACTCTCTCAGATGCTGCTTTACTCAACCCAAGCTCAGTGTTGCTACAGAGTTTACTTATGGGGAGACTTTCAGGATTACCCTAGCATGAAATCACTGTGCTAGCATTGGTTAGGATGGCAATCTGAAGACAGCAGTGGCCTGAATTTGAGGCACTGACAGCTGACAGTGTGATTTTCAGCAGTCCACTAGCACTGAACTGCAATGCAGACTGATGTCTTTGGCCAAAATTGAGCCTATACAGTTTAAATGTTGACATAAGCACTCATTCACTTTCTGAAGCTTTTACAACATTCACAACTGCTAAAGATTAATTTGTTTGTGGAACATTTTTTCTTCATTTTTATAAAAAAAAAAATTAAATAAATTATAAATGCACCTCACAGGTGGCTTTGTGTGGCTATTTTGGTTATGCCAACAATCTCAGATATATTAAATCTGTCGTGAACAGCTTAGTTAGCCTGAAACAAGCATTTCATAACAGGATTACAGAGTTGAAAGTGCTTTATGAATCCAACTCCAGCACTGAGCAAACTTAAGAGATTTAATGAAAATACAGAAGCCTTTTGTACAAGGCCCAGTGTGCTTTGATGATCACCATTAAATATGTACATATCTGAGTTTATTTGAAGGAACACTCAAGGTGTATTTAAATAGCTGTTGCGACAAAAGAGATTCGAAAACTGTGAAGTAAGTCCCTCTCTGAGACTTGGTTGCTATTTAAGAGGGATGTGACCATGAAGGGAAATTAAAAAAAACCAAAAGCCTCTAGTCTCTGAAGTGTTTTTGTAAATCGCATTCTTCATAGTGAAATTTTTTTTAAAAATGACAATGATTTGACTTTGATGTTTGTTTGCATGTATTTGTTTTATAGCCATATTTCCCAAAACCCTCAAACTCTTTACAGTATCACATCACATGATTTATTTGTGCTAATCCTGATCAGAAAGGATATGTCAACCAGGTCATAAGTAATTACATATATATAAAATTTAAGAACATAAGAACACAAGCTATGACTGTTGTAAAAATATGTTTCCAGTGGTCCAAGTCTTCATGATTGTTCAGCAACTTTTGAAACATGCATTTCCCAAGAAAGGTAGTAACATTAAAAATCTTACAATCTACCTTTGCCCCCAAAGAGGAAATGAACAGGTCAAAGGGGGGAAATATAATCCAGTCATGTTACAGTACATGCTCACTGTTTTCAGTTGTGTAGTGGTGGGAGTCTCCTTCCTGTATCTACACTAGTAGAAGTGTAGGTACAGTAAATGCTTTTTTTTAGCATGCTGTCACATCATGTGATGTCATTTGGTGGGAGGGAACCTTCTTTACATTGTACTAAATGCATATATTCACAATGTTACTGCAAACTGGGCACATTATAAGAGTTTCACTGTATGTTTAAGTCATTGTTCTATGTTGTGAACAAAAGCCTAACTTTTTAATGCAGTATACATTTTTCTTCTGAATTGAATTATAGCCCTGCAAATACTTAGTCATTTTACATTCCATTTATTAAAATAGGCACTTTTTCTAAAAAAAATTTGATGGTGGCGGGCCATGCTGAAAAATATATTACTTGCACTTCCTGACCTTGCTCCTTGTCGTTTGTGCAAAATGCCCGCGAACCTGTTAATGTCAACTATGCAGCAATTTGTTTTCGGAGAAGTCTAATTTGTTTTAGCGAAGTTAGTTGCACAGTGGCATTTTAAATTATGTTTGGCAAGCAAAGCAAAAAAGTAGTGCTTAAAAGAGGAAAGCTAGAAGAGAGCAGGATGAGTATTCCGCTGGGACTTTGGATTTGAGCAGTGCTGTAAATGACTTTGATGAGCAAAATGCCCCAAAACTGAAGTTCTTATAAGTGAGTAGTTTTTTTTTCTGTTTTTGTAAAGGACTGAAACATTGTTATCATTTATATGTGGAAAATATGCACTTATGCTGAAATATGTGTGTGTGTGTGATATATCTGGAAGCTGGTCCATGGGAAAAAATTGCTCAATTATATATTCTGTAAATGAGTTTGGGTGTTATAAGGTGATCTTTCCAGTCACTTTTCTCTTTTGTTTCATGCTTATTGACATTACAGTTGTCTTTATGTTACTTTATCAAGAGAATGTGAGATGCTGTGTTTGCTCTTGTACAACAATATCTGTCCCGGAGCCTATCACAGGATTGTTACACTGTATCTATAATGTGAATAAAGATGGTATTTGTTCAGTGCTCTGGGCCGTATTCCAGGAAGCAGGTTCAACAAACTCTGAGGCTACTTATGAAGTCGGAGTTAATTAATTTTCAGACTGACAACTTTGAGTTTTCAGTTCAAGAACAGCTGATCAGATTAAGTTCAATCAGCTCTGAGTATGTTCACCCTGAGTTAAGTGCATGCATGAGTAGAGACACCAAGCCATCAGTGTGTGTCACCAAGATTACAAGATTACATACAATTTTTGTACGAGCTTCAAACTAGCTGCTGAGCAAGACTTTTTTAGTCGAATGACTTTGCCAATATCTACGACGAAATGAAGCATTACCACATAGAGCAACGCAGTTATGTCCATTATGGCAGTACTGCCACATATTTTCCTGCAGGGCATCACGGTTAGCTCCTTTTATACCAAAGAAAGGCAAGTGCAGGAATCTGAGAGTGGATGAGTGATAAAAGAGATCCCTGCAAGCTCCTCAGAATTCCTAGATAAAGATGAGGAAAACATATTAAGGCAGCACGGCGAGTCAGTGAGCGTGGAACGAGGAAAGGGGAGGAGGGAGTGGAGGATATGGTTCTGTATGCTGACAGAAATGATCAAATTAATTTAAAATAGCATGTATGACATAAACGACCAGGGAAAAGAATATATCATTTCTCATCCATAAAATATTGAGTGTTTGGATTTTTCTTTTAATCTTAGTAACATATTTATTTTAGGAGATTCAACTCAAGATTAAAAACACTACTTAGGTGAAAAACTAGCTAATGATGTTTCATTTTAATAATTTTTTCCCCATATCCTTTTCCATTCTTGCCTGTTTAGAGGTAATACAGGAGAGATGTACACAGAAGCACAGAGTTTTTATTTTGAATAAATCAGCACCATGGACAGAGACAGACCAGGCAACTCTGTCTCGGGGAAAAAAAACATCTATTCTCAACTCAACTGAAGCTTCTGGAAAGAAATCCCAGGTGAAAAAAGTGCAGAAAAAATGTGTTCAATTGTTTACAAAGCAATACAATGGGTGCAACAAACAGTTGTTTTCATTTTAAACAAGTGCGCTCAGAAAGCACACAGCGCCCCCAGAAGAGCAAGTGCTATACTTAAACGTTGATGCTTTATGATGTTTATACTACAACATGCTGATGTTAGCATTGTTCATTTCACTGAATATCTGATGTTTAATGATTATAAAAGGATTCTGATTCTGATTCAAATATGGAAATCTATTGTAGTATATTGTGTGTGATGTTGTATGGCGTCATATTGAGAAAATAAAAAGTGTGTACAACACTCTTGATATGTTTTCTTTTTCAAGGCAAACGCTGACCTTTGCTTCCAACAGTGACGACAAAGATCAAATGCTTAAAGAATCTAGGTAGCTGTTATTAAGGTCCACAGTCACGCAGCATTTGAAAATGATATCTTGAAAACCGTGGACGCACGGCTGCTAACAAACAGACAAACAAACAAATAATCCGAACCAATTACATATTCCCGCTTTTTGTTGTCAGAATGATAATGAATTGCAAAAGAAATAATAATAAATTCCTACTGACGCTTTCAGTTTTGGTTTTTTTCTAGTTCAAAACCAGGATGGCCATGGTGTGTTCCTTTTTTAATGAGTGAGAACAATTAATTGATTATCATAGTAGCAGAAATTTTTGTCTTCTGCCAACAGAATAAAGGAGTCAGGCCACGCACTTCCAACTAATGCATTAGCAGGATGGGCTGTGAAATGGTAAAATACTCTCTTCAGAACAAAGAGTTCTCATAAAGTTTTAGTAGAAAGACTGATTAGACCATTTGTCTTTGAACCAGCTGACCGAGAACTCACTGTGTAAAAGTGCTTTTATTATACTAATACAGTGAAATTTTCCACTATTAGCAGTTCATCAAAACCTCTAAGAGAAAGAAATACAATTGACAGGACAGTGAAAGTGTGGCTCCAGCAAGTCTACTGATAATGCATCAAAGCAAGACATTCCCCTCCTTTGCTGGAACAGTCAGTGGCCGTACAGTCATAGGTGAAGGCAGTACTGGCTTGTAGTGAGGACGGAGCAAGGATGTAAAATTTTAATGTCAAAAAGCTACGAGGGCATTTGGTTTTCTTTCTTCCTCAGTTCGCAGTTCTCTTTCAAAGTGGAAGCTACTTCACATTTTCCACATTCCTGACTTCCAGTCTCCATCACCCATCTCTTACTCCAATACCCCCCACACCCACATCCACCCCCACTCCACTCCTTTCCTTCTGTCCTTTTAACACTTGGTTTCCATCACTCTCGATGACTCTCCATCCCCATGTTCTGGGCGTGTTGAGCTAAAGAAGAATTTGCACAATTACTCTTGCTGTCAGAAGGTGTCACTGGTAAAAAGAGCAACCGGCCTTCCATATGCCTTGTCCCATCCCTTGACCCAGGACACAGGGAAGAACAGAGAGATGAGAATCAAGACATAAAGGTGAGAAAGCAAGGCCAACATTTACAACAGCAACAACCCCTCAATCCCTTATTACAGCATACTAGTCTTTTGATCACTGACTGGAATCACAAGGAGACCTGTACGCCCTCTTCTAAACGTCCTTCAAGAGCATGACTACAGGCTCAACTCAGGAGTACTTCAGTCTGTTCCCTGTGAAGTGCCTTTGTGAAGTGCAATAGTTGGACACATTAAACAGCATCCTTGGGAAAAAAAAATTAATAATAATTTTTAGACTCTCCCAAAACGGCTCAGCCATGAAAGCGCAGATTGTTGTGCTGCTTCCGCTCCATAAAGTCAAGAAAAAAGAAGTGGAGACAGGGCCTCAAAAAAGCGAGGCTGGGGTGGAGTGGCAGTGGGGGTGGGGGGAAGCAACAATAGCAGACAGTACAGGGAGGGTATGACAGCAAATTAATTCCCATTGTTAATGGCTCCTCTAATTGTGTTCGCCTTAACGAGCATGACACCGCTGTGGCCGATTTTAATAGGTCCAGAACACAGGCGGTCTCAGAGGGGACACAGATTAGTAAGAGTGCTGGAACAGCAGAGCCACTTGTTCACATAGATAAAGGTTTTATATTCTAAGGTCCATAAAAAAATTATATATACTTTGATAGTCACAATTCAGACGGGTTACATTAATGTTTAATTAACCTAGTAAAATCTGTTTATCACATTTGTACTATGACATTTTTAAAAAGAGCAAATCTTTCTTATTAAGAGTCACACAAACAATGGCTGGCATGTCTTTACTTCTTGCATTCATGGCCAAATTGCATTCATTTTCTAACTAATGCTTAAGCGCATTGTTGGCAAGAGTAAGATGAAAACAGTGTTTGTATATGCTTGAAATGAAGTTGGAGCCAGCAGCTTGGCTTAACACAATGTTGTGAATGGGTGGAGGGGGGAAGTTATCTGCCTCTGTCCAAAACAAGCACCAACCTCTGGGGCTGAAAATTTACGCCAGAGTCAAAATCTGCATTTTTACTAATGACCACTAGAGGCTGACCCCACTTTCCAGCAGAAATTACCATTTTTACAACCTTGTAAAGAGCAGCATGGTGGTGTGGGGGCTTCAGTTTCTTCCCACAGTCCAAAAAAACATGTGTGTTTTGGGTTAACTGTTGATTTTAAATTGGCCATGGGTGTGGATGTGAGACTGAACGGTGGTCTATCTCTTTGTGTTAGCCTTGCGGCAAAATGTTGACCTGACCAGGGTGCATACCTTGCCTCTTGCCTGATGACAGCTGCGATAGGCTCCTCTGTGACCCTGAACTGGATAAGTGGAAGTAAATATATGGATGAACAGCCAAAAAAACACACATATTTTGGTGTCTTTACAAGGCTACTTTGACTGACAGTGACCCCATGAAGCACTGAGTGACACCATAAAACATTTTGCCTTGTCTTAAATAAATGAACTGGTAGTTGACTACTATGAAATTTATTGTTACAATGTTTCCAAATCATTAAAAAAATATGGGTATTTGTACACAAATATCTTTATCTTATAAATTATTTCATTGTGGATCAGTGAGCCCCTTCTTAGTCAGTTCCCATATTTTCAACTACCATGATTCAGTCAAGCTGCCAGCTTGGTTTCTTTTACCATTTGCCTTTGACATGTACAGCATAGTGAGGACAAGATCACTCCAGATTTATCATAATTCAGTGCAGAAAAAGTTTGTTTTGGTGCCTGAACCTAGTTGAACACCTAAAGAAAGCCAAAGAATTTTTTTTTAAGTGAATGAGTGAAACAGGAACACAGGAAGTCTTATTAATTAAGTCATAACCATCCCAAATGCCTATGTGATCGTTCTATCATAAACACCATTTACTACTTTATTGTAGTCATTGCAGTAATGTTTATGTTTATCCACACAATGTTCTCTAAACCCATGTTTAACCAGCAGGCTTATCTTGCATAGTGTGATGAGTTTAAGACCAGAATTGCAGACACTTAAAAAAAACAACAACTCACCATTAGTTTTGCATCATTCGCTGACTTATAGGATTTATTTTGCTTAAGTCCAAAAGCTGTTAGTTCTTGACTTTGTGTCCTGATCAGTTCATGTACAGATGCAGGTAATAAACTCTAGAAAAGCAACAGCTACAGAAGGTGTGAGGCAAATCGGTTATCTCTGATGTGTGCACAGACACAGTCACATCCATATCCACGCAGAGCCAGACTGTGTTGATACTCTTAGGACACTTGATTTCACCTAATTTGGGGGGGAAACACTGCACATGAAGGTAATGTGGGATGGAAAGAGGATGAACTCTTTTTGATCTTTTAAAGCACATTTCCTTTCATTCATTTATCTATCTCTGCCTGCTTTGATCTCTGGCTCCTCACAGTTTTCTCTCCATTACTTTTACCATCTCTCTGCTCAGTTTTACTATCACCTCCATCTTTCCAAAACAGCTTGCAAGCTTTTTATAACCGTTCTGGTTTATGAGGGGACTTCTAAAAGGGACGACTGCGCAAGAGAGATAGCACAAATCTGACCCCGCGCACAAGTTAACTATGGCACCATATATCCTGAATCTATTCATGGTGGAAACAAGTTGTACTGATATGACAACACTAGCAGCTATAATTTCCTAATTAATCTCTATCTGTCTACGGGTGATGGCAATCCACTCACTCCCATGTTTAGGCTTAAGTGAACATTTCCTCTATAAGACATCAACAGGACTTCTTCTCCATGCATTTGAATTAGAACATTTGTGAGACTGCAAATCATTGCCTCTAGTTTTGTACACACACACTCACACACACCACCGGCAAATAGCGGACTGTTTGATCAATGCAGGCACTGAAGATTAAACTGAACTCGCATGACCTGCTTTCTGATCTTCCACACCAATGAC
>VUQG01018983.1:68983-84511 GCA_015106755.1 Etia nguti
CTCTCTCACACACACACACACACACACACACACACACACACACACACACACACACACACACACACACACACACACACACACACACCTTAAAGCCTGCTATATTAATTCCTCTACACATACAGACAGTGAATTAAAAAAAAAAAATCCCTGAAAGGTTTACGTCAGCATGGACTTATGGGCTCTCCCAAGCGGCTTAGCTCGCCTTCTTTAAACGGAAAGAGCTGGAGATGGACGAGAAAGCAAGTCCAATTTTTCCAAGATGAAGCTAACAAAGGAGGTGGAAAAATATTCCATCCGGATATTCAGGCCCTCAAAAAAAAAAAACTCCAGGATTTTAGGTTTATATATACACTCTCTGTGTGATCATAGCCTATGTGATTTCCAGCATTTGACAGTAAACCAGTTCACTCTAAAGCTCTGCGTTTATGCCAAAACAAACCTCCAGTTGGTGGCAACCAAGCTTCCGAATGTGATGAGTAATAATCTTTGTCTGAACATTGAGCCCATTTGAATATAAACCAGGTTTTTCATAGTGTGTTGTCAGTTTGGGCATATTTTAGCAGCGACATGAGTTATGTACAAGGAAAAAAGACATGTACAAAATATCAACAGCAAATGTCAAGTTTTGATATCACACCCCCTGAAATCAAAGCGCGTTCCAGGCTCTCGACATTTTATGCTCTTTTTTAACTTCACTCCCAGCTGTTGGTCCCTCTTCAATAAAACCTAAAAACCTTCTGATGAATAGAGGCACACCCAGTAGAGCATGAGAGAGCTCTAGCCCTTTCGACGAACAGGAGTGAACCACTTCCCAGAGTGCGCGCTTGTCAAAGAGAGCTCCATCTCAGCGAAGATTGACACTGAGCTGGATTTATGTCATCTGGAGATGTTTGTGTGAGAAATGTTGTTCTTTAGCCAAATTTCATGCCACACTCAGACAGTCCTATGTGGGTTTTAATGCCAGAGAACACACAGACTTGTAACTGCAAACCAGAAACTAGTTCATCTTAGAGCAAAATGGACCTGAATCAGCTGCTTCTTAGGCTTGAAAGCAAATGTTGAAGTTCTAAAAGTAGCATATGCGAAAAGGAAGACAAATTAATGAGGTGAACAAATGTGCACCTGCAAGTGTGAATAATGTAGTCTCACAATTGTAAAGTCTCTGAGTGCCACGTGTATCTTGATCATGTCACTGTGAGCTTGTAGCTGCCTCAAATGTGTGAGTAAAAGAAAAATTCCCATTCTTAGAATCGGAACTTGCCTCACATTGACCATCTCTGACATCTCATCTTCACAAAGCTTAATCTTCCAACAGAACAATCTATTATGGATTTAATAAGAGTTATATCTCATTAACTACTATGCAAAGTCTTGAGATACCCATCATTTCTTTATATTTTGCTTCTAAGGAGCCCTTTTTTTTTAAGTGGTCTTGAGCAATAGTTCTCCAGGATTCTTAAAGGACATTTCAAAGCTCTTCTTGGGTTTTT
Organism: Etia nguti; assembly: GCA_015106755.1. Classification (NCBI taxonomy): domain Eukaryota; kingdom Metazoa; phylum Chordata; class Actinopteri; order Cichliformes; family Cichlidae; genus Etia; species Etia nguti. Next base: position 70,474 of record VUQG01018983.1, read on the forward strand.
GGCAGCTTTTGATCCATTCCAAGATGATCCCACGCTGCTTCAATAATATTAAGGGCCAGGCTCTGGGGAGGCTAACCCATGACTCATACTGTAGTATTCTATGGTGTTCTTTTCCATCCAGGTATGCTTTAACAGTATTGACCTTGTGTTTGAGATTACGATTAAACTAAAAAATGAAGCCACTGCCATTCACACAGATGACAGTTGTGCGTCTCGCCTGACTTTTTCTGTACAAATTGATGACAATTTGAACCAAAAATGTCAAATTTGGATTCATCACTCCATAAGAACCTGGCACTGATTTTCCTGTTCTTGTGTAATCTAACATTCTTTTCTACATTTATAAGCTTTTCTTTAATAATGAGAGTCCACGTGCATCTATCAGGTCCTGTGTCAGCTCTTTGCTGGATTTTTTTGCTATTTCTTTTTAGTTAGATACTTTTTTTTTTTTTTTAGACCTACCACTCCTGGTTTTGTCTTTGACTTGGCCAGTTTCCTTGTATTTCAGAGGAATGACTTCACACCATGCTGAGTTTTGATCTAATAGCTCTTTGGGAATCTCTTTTTTGGGGTAGCAATGCAGGGCGATCGCGGCTCAAGAGTTGGCAGTTCGTCTTGTAATCGGAAGGTTGCTGGTTCGAGCCCCGGCTCCGACAGTCTCGGTCGTTGTGTCCTTGGGAAAGACATTTCACCCGTTGCCTACTGGTGGTGGTCAGAGGGCCCGGTGGCGCCAGTGTCCGGCAGCCTCGCCTCTGGCAGTATGCCCCAGGGCAGCTGTGGCTACAATGTAGCTTGGCATCACCAGTGGGTGGATGACTGAATGTAGTGTAAAGTGCTTTGGGGTCCATAGGGACTAAGTGAAGCGCTATACAAATACAGGCCATTTACCATTTTATGGCCGTCAAACACGTTTGCATGAGATATTTTAGTAAACTAAGAAAATTAGAAAAGATTATGTGTTTTTGTGAGTGACTGACTGCGACTAACACAATGACCTAAAATTTAGGTCATCGGAAGGAAAAAATCCAGAAACGAACGATGGATCGAAGACCCTTACTGTGTCTTAAAGAAATTACAAGAAAGCTTGCCTAAGAGAGTCCAGGCTGTGTAAAAAAAAGTAAAGGTGGTCATACCAAATATTGACAGGAAAGGCTGTTAGAATTATACTAACATAGTTCCTGCTTCCTTATATACTACATTTCCATAGGCTTGCACAAGTTTCTGCAAACTACTCCACCTATTTCTCATTTTTGCATTTTATTTGGTTGACTACTTTTATAGCAAATCATAAATCGGATTTTCAAAATCAATTTTAATATTATGGACAGAACTGATTTTGCTAGCCTGAACTCTTTTGTCAGCCTGAATAAATGAAAGAATTGACTAATTCTCAGGCATAATGCTAAATATGACAGAAAGACATTTTTTTTTGTTTGCACAGAGATTACATTCACTCTCTGTCTCTCATGAAAGCAGCATTTTTAAAATATTTTTTTATTTGTTTTCATTGCCGTCCATCTGACCTCCAGCTGGTGCCTCCACTATCGAGCCATTTTAGCAGCTCATATCGAGCATCAAGCTGCACCGTATTGCTGCGGGGCCATCTGCTGAAGACTTGGCAGCGGGTCAGATTTTACAGATATTTTCCACACTTCATGCTGATGCTATCAAACTGACATGGCTGTCATATCTGCAGATTTAACGCTGATGAGGAAAATGCCATGTAACAGATCAGCTGCAGTAGCTTTATATTTTCTAAGGACGTAGCTTAACTTATTTTCATGAATACATTCAGAGAGCATTTGTGCTTTGGGATTTTTGCATAATTTGCACCGTACATTGTGTTTGTACGGTGGGGAAAATGAAGGCGTGCAAGCTCGGGTCTCACATATATGACTCATACAGCATCCGTGTCCTGATTACCTCATTAGCCCGTTTTGAGGATATGCTCCAAGTCAAAGCATCCAAAGACAACATCGTCTCCTCCCTGTGGGACTGTGTACCTGATGATGTAATACTGGCGTCAAAGGGTTGACAGACAGGCGTTGATGATGTAACCACAGTGCAGGGGAAGGACAGAGTGCTTTTATGGTTGTCCAAATGCGCACACAGGCTATGACGGTTACAAAATATCACAGATCACAGTCGATACAAGCCACAAACTTTTTAGCAGCTATAAATTCTAAAAGCTTCATAAGTAAAAAGTCAAATTAATCAGGTGAAAAAAATTGCACCCACAGCTGCAATAAATAATGCAAACGAGTGAATGTGTGATTAAATTATTACCTGAATGAAAGTATTTCCTGTATATTTTTTCTACTACACAGCACAATAAATCATGGTTGAGGCTTGGTGGAGACTTTATGTGATCCGTTGAGAAGACCAGGAAAGGCGATTGGACATGCAGTGCCTGTTCCGATCAACTCCAGAGTGCCTCGCAGGCTTAGGTGGATGGCTTTGAACATTACTCTGGCTCGTAAAGTTAACCATACCTGACATTTCCTTAGGCTAGCGTGCGCTCGTGCACAAGTGTGTGTGTGTGTTTAGCTGTGCGAGTATCTAATGCTGTACGGAGATTATGTTGGATAGAGAGCAACAGCCGATAAACGAACTGCAGTAATGTTCAGATTACACTAAGTTTAAAAGGCAGGAAATGCATATGTTACATACTTCATATAACAAATAAAATAAAATATATATAACCCCTGTATACATGTATACATTTCCCTTTTCTGCATCTTCCCTGTTATCTGTGTGCATCATCCTTTGTCATTCTATATATCTATCTATATTTCTCATATGGCTTTTTTTTTGTTTTTACTTTTTCTCCCTTTTCCTTTTTTACTGAACTCCTCGTCTCATTTTTCTATTCCATCCCTCCTTGTCTCCTGTAACCTCCATCCTCCCGCTGTGACACAGACATCAATCCCACACGCCATCTTGAAGGATGTCTCAATTCTGGAAATGCATCTAGAGGAGAGAGGACTGAGGCCAGAGGAGGCTTGCTGGGTGAGCTATGATTGAAGATCCACAGGTTTATCCTTTGCAAAATCACTTTTACCCTCAACATATAAAAGACGCGTAACACACAGCTGGAAAATAAACACTCTGTAGTAGCACAAGTGCATCATATATATCTTTAGTTTTATAACTAAATCTCGCTACTGGACTCAAAAATGACAAAAATTAAATATTTTGTTCAAACTGTTCACCTCCAACTCAACCCCATAATTTAACTGCTCGCCTAGCCTTGTGCGGACACACACAGTGATGCAGATGAGTGCACATGGTGCTAAACAATCGCAATTGTCTGTCGAGGGATTTTCTCTGCTAAGCTTTCGGGAGGTGAAATCTCTGTGACAGATGGGAGGACATTTTTCCACAACTGCTTCCACTTTCAAAGAACATTTTCAGGAGCTCACTGACCACTCGCAGACATGCCACAGTGCTGTCTGCCCTTGAGGATTTCCAGCATCTTAGCATGAAGGGCAAACACTAGAGCAGCACAGATTTAAATGAAGCATAACGTTGGAGACATTTAGAAGTGTTAGGCTACGGTCAACAGATTTTTAAAACACTGCATATGTTAGCAGCTGTTAACTGACGCCTAAAAGCATAATTTAAATTGAACGATAGCACAGATTGCAATGGATTTTAAGGAGATTTTTTTTAAAGCAAGCCACGAGGGATATATTAGTGCTACTCTAATGACATCTGCACATCACTTATTTTCTTAGCTCCGCGATAAAAAAAAAAAAATAGAGTTTTAAATCATACAATTGGTAAGCAGCTGCTAAAGAGGCCAGCTCTTTGAAATATTATATGATTGTAGATTTTGTTAATGTATCATTAACGTAATAAAAATTATCGCAGTGATGAGAAAGCACAGATTTCAGAAGCAAGCTTTGGTTACTTCATGACGTTATCTGTTTACAATATGCGATGGGACTGAGTGACACCAGATGATAACACTGATGGCATTTCCATTTGCAAACACAACTCTGAAATATGTAGATTGCATACTAATGGCGCGCGTGCACTCTCCTGATTGCTCATTAGGCCTGCTGTTCATTTGCATGGAGAAGAAATGAAATGCATCCATCAGATGTGTGAATAATTTACTTCCAACCATGAAGGCGGCAACTTGCTGCGCAGCTAGTGTAACATGACAAACTACAAAAACATGTCAAAATCCTGGGCAGAGCCACATTGTGGGTGTGCAATATTTACTAATGGAATGAAATGTCATATGAGGCATCTGGATGCGTCAAGGACGAGAACGGCACGTCTGTCTTTCAGCGAGTCAACGTGTTGGAAGCCATGTTCAGGAAAAAAAATAATAAGAAAAAAAAACGGTTGAGCCAAAGTTTTTCATTTTGATTGATTAGGGATCAAGCAGATAGAGGACAATGAAAGGAAACTGTTTTGCACTTCAGCCGTAAAAAAGTGGGACAACATTTGGGCTCCTCAGCCCTATGGGGCTTCTCAGTATGTGTTATGCAATTGTTTTGCCCCTGCTTTATTTTTTAATCTGTCCAATTATTTAGCCTGTCTGTCATTCTGGGGGGTTTTTTTGTACACTGTTGTACTACGTGCCACATTATCACCCCTCTCACTGTAGCTTGAAACAAAACACCTGGCATCACCTGGAACGCAGTCAAAAACACCATTAATCAAAACTGACATATACAGTTACTGAACAGATCAAGTTTTTAGCTTGTACTGAGGAAAAAGGGTTTCAGATTTTTTCATGTGTAAAATAAATAAATGAATACATTCCTGCAAAAAATGCAGGAAAACTTGTACAGTATCATATTGTTTTTGTGGTATAATACAGTTTTGTTTTGTTTTTTCATTTTCAGAAAAATCACACTTGAGTATCTCTTTTGCTTGAGTCCACATCCAATTCATCTGTGCAAGATCATTTTTCATCCATTCCCAGAGTCAGTGTAATGATACGAACTGGGCACCACCAGGATGACAGTTATGTACTGGAGAGTGCAAAGACTCTTCCCACTAAAGGTTTAACTTCACACTTCAGTTCAGTTTTACAATATTTATATTGAGCAAGTACATAACAAAGGTCATCTCAACTCTACTTTAAAAGTAGTGCATAAGTAATACTGGTGACGGTTATTTTTGCTACAATCTTGTGAAAAAGAACATTTTCACAGGACTCAATGCAGGTCTGTTAACATGCATAACAGTTAACATGCTAACTGAGGTCTGTAGAGTCAGAGATGTAGCTGTTGGGGGGTTTTTCTCTCATTTTTTTTCTCTATACAGTCCTGTGAAAAACTAAGTACACCCCATAAAATTCAATAGGTTGTAGAACCAACTTTAGCTGCAGTACCTTCAAGTAATCATTTTTCTGCATGAATTTGGTCAGTCTCTCATATCAATATGTTGTGGAGGAATTTTGGCCGCTCTTTTCTGCGACATTACTTCAGTTCATCAAGATTTGTGGGGTTTCATTTTAGCATTTCAGGTTTAGATCTGGACTTTTACTGGGCCATTGCAGCACCTTGATTCGTTTCTTTTTTTAGCCATTCTGTTGTAAATTTGCTGGTGTGTTTGGTGTGTTCATTGTCCTGTTGCAGGACAACAGCTGGTCCAAAACTGGGTTTCGACTTAGTAAAAGGTGCATGATTGCTTACAGTTGTTTTGAGGTGTTTATGCTGAAATACTGTAGCACAGTGCATTATCTTCATGTTGGACTCATCTGTAAAAGGACATTGTTCCAGAAGTCTTTTGGGTTTTGTTTTTTTTTGCAATGTCTTTGACCATTGCACGGTCTCACCATGGGACATCCACTTCTTGGTATGCTGCTAACATGCATCTAAATCCTCCAAACCAGCAAACTGCCAAAACTTCTGCTCTTATAGAGGTGTTCACATTTGTTCAACTACAATCGACATTCGATTAAGGGTGTACTTAGTACACCCTTAGTACTTAAAAGAACTGCATAGAGTCCTGCACTAATTGTGTTAATACATTATTTTTAATAGGGTAGCCTGCCACCATAACAAAGACCCCTTTACCAATTAAGAAAAGATAAGAAACCAAATGCTTTAATGAGGACATACCGGTTAAGACCCTGTTCACAAGAAAAGGTATAGGGAAAAGTATTTTTCATATTTTATATTCATATTTATGGCACTTTAATGTAATGTTGATGGAAATCACAGACAGAGTAGGGACACTAAATCAATAGTATGATGGCAACCAAATATTATGTTCTATACAACACAGTACTGTAATAGTTTTACACTGACACTGACAAATGCAGCTGCCAGTAGTTTGTTTTCATTTAACCATTGAATCTGTTACAGAGAAAAATTGAACTGAATCTCTTTTAAAGGTGGATGTTTTCAGTCAATTATGCAAGCACAACAGAACTGATCAATTTCCCTGTTCTTCTCATCACACTTGTGAAGAGAACTGCCCATTCCATTAACTGTAATTTTATTTTATACCATTTGTAGAGCATGATCAGTGCTGTCCTATTTATTTTCACTCAGTACAATATAATTCAATTTAAATTCAGCCAGAGTTACAACTAAATTGGATCAAACCAGCACTGTAGACCAACAGTCCAGTGTCCAGTGAGGCAAATCCTAAAGAAGTTACACTCTGGATTACCACACATATACACACACTGAAATAAATGTAAAGGCTTTGATATGTATCCCTTATATCTCCGAAAATTTTTAACACCCTAACCCAAAAACAGTCACAATCCTAAATACGTATGCACACATGAGCGCACACGGTTGGATTACAGACAGCTGGGACAGTCTTTCGACCCGCTCAACTTGTGCATGAAAACAGCTAATATTCTACCAGTGAGTCAGGAATCACCCCGCAGCTACATCCTCAGAGAAATGAAGCAATTTAAAAGCACTACGCACCAAATGTGATATTCATGATTTGGATTCCAGCAGCAGCAGTCACCCTGTCATAACTGAACAGACATGATTCCCATACAGAGAGGTGAGGGGGAAGTAGAGTAAAGAGCTCCAGTAATGGTACAAAGGGAAATGGCAAGAGAAAGGGGGCTGAGAGAGAGAGAGAGAGCGAGAGAGCAAGAAATAGAAAGGACCATTTACCTCCTAAAATCCATCATCCACCCATCTACTTCTCTTGGAATCACTCCCACTGTTGTTTTCCAATACACAAACATGCTTAGAAGCAGTATTACTTTTCTGTCAGGCTCCAGAGACAGGAAATGGTTGTTCTTGAATCATAAATATATATTTTGCCATTTACCACCACTGGCTTTGATCTAGCCACATCACTTTTTGTGCCAGTGCAGAAGTGCAGAAGTGGAGCTACAATGAATTTAGGTTGTATCACTCACAGAAGTTGAAGTTGAAGTTACGTGACTTCACTGAAACTTTTTAAGCAATCTTAAAATCTTATTTATTTAATTATTTATTTTTTGCACTACAAAATTATTTTTCTTGTCATGCCTACTGGGTAAAGACCCATAACTAAATTTGTGTAAGCCGCTGAAGTGAAAACTTGGATGCATGCAATAAGAGCAAGCAAACACTCAAACATCCTGAACACATTTTGCTCTAGCTCTGTCCTGAGAGAAAAAATAAACCAGGACTGACAAGTGGTAAGTTGAGATTCAAAGGTATCAGACATTTATTATGCCTAAAAGAAGGTTTGCTGCTAATGTAGTGTTTTTCTCGTCTTCTTGACCACTCAGAACACTCTTTCACCGCAAGCTACATTCACGGACGCACTTCCCAAGGACCCTTTGGCAAGCAGGCTGATTGAACCTCCAACTTTCCAAATAAGGGATGACCTGCTCAACCTCCTGTGACACAATCACCCCAGAAGCATTCAGCATTCATCAATTTAAACATTCATTGTCACATTTTTTTAGCACTCTCTTTGGCTCTTAACCTTGTGTTGGTTGCACAGTGCTCCTGTAAACTCATAATGAAGAATATTATTTGGAGAAAAGGCAGACAATAAATTTTGATAAAAGCAATAGTCTAGCCTTAGAATACAGATTTAATAGGATCAAGCCTAGCGGGCCTTCAAAGTGATGGCTTAGCTGTTAGAGCATGAACTATCAAGCTCCAGGCTCATTGATCTGAGAGCATCAGAACAAGGAGACGACGCAGCATCCAGCAGGAACACGGCGGGGTTACTCTAATGTATGCTACAATGTATTTGTGAGTGTATGTGTGTTCACTGAAATCCCGATCTAGAAGAGTTATGTGAAAAAAACCCCACGTTTTTCCTGAAGGAGATGGTCGCAGGCAGGAAATGGCATGTGAAATGTCAAACATTTTGCTCTCCAGTTGGTGCAAGGCCCGGTAGGAGGGAAAACGAGGGCACGGTGGGTGCAAAGGGAGTTACAGCCAATCTGGAAAAACATGCAGGCTGCCATGTGGCATGTCAGGGTTTTATCTGCATTAGTGAGCGTTTTGTGTGTAAAGGCGAGAGCCTATTATATCTCTAAGAGTGTGTGGGAGGTAGGAAAGCGGTAGAGAAGCACCTGGAGCTACGTGAGAACTCAGGGATTTCCACCTCAGTCGCCCCTACGAACACAAACGCACCACCTCGCCTACTCTTAATGTCACTCTCCTTAATTCCATCCTGAAACATACGCACTACACACACACACACACACACACACACACACACACACACACACACACACACACATACTTGGCAGCCCCTATACAGAGCAGGCAGGGTGAACTGAAGGCTCCAGTCCAGTCAGGAGATGGTTTAAGTGGTGGAGAGCCTGATGGTTTGAGGACTGGTCTGAATACTGATTCAGACTGCAGAGGTGGCTCCTGTAGCATAAGCTGCTGATTAAGGGGGAAAAGGGAAGTGGGGAGGAGAATGGTGATATGAAGGGATGTGGAGAAGGAGTTTGAATGAAGGGTGGGAAAAGACAAGCAGACGGACAGCCGAGAAGGGAAAAGAAGTAATGAGGAAGGAGTCAAAGATTGGGAGAATATGAACAATGGAAGACGAGAAAGTTGGAGGCGCAGTTGACGGAGGAAGGGTGACGAAGAAAGAGGTGTAGCCAGGATTGCTGCCTTTAGATCAGCGGACCCCAACCTTTTTTGCCCCACGGACCGGTTTATGTCTGACAATATTTTCACGGACCGGCCTTTAAGGTGTCGTGGATAAATACAACAAAATAAAACCAGTACCGGTACCAAAAAAAAGAAGATTTATTCATAACACATGGGAAAAGACCCAGGGAAACTGAGATGAAAATGATAAAAAACCCTGAAAACCATAGATTTCACGCCTGAGCCTCAACTCTCGCGGCCCGGTACCAAACGACTCACGGACCGGTACCAGTCCGTGGCCCGGGGGTTGGGGACCGCTGCTTTAGATCACACAGGCCCTTTATGAATCTGACTCAGACTGAGTAACGCAATTGCAACACTTCAGACTGTCTTTCTGAGAAGTTAGAAACAACTTTTCAGCCAAGTTTGACGCTCAAAGCTGAAAACAGCCTCGATTCGCAGTGCTCAAATAATGAAGGAGGCGAGAAATGCATGATGGGTGCAAGCAAGCATTTAATTTTTAATTTAGAGCTTTGCAAATGGATTTTCTGCTGTCTTTTAATCAAACAAAAACACCTAGTTGAGCTGGGAAAATGGCGGCTAAGCTGGAAATCCATTACATCTCAATAGTCAGGAATTATTTGCTTAATTCTGCACTTAATGCAAGAATCTCTTGATGCTGTTTTGGGTTATTTTTCTTAAGCTTTCTATGCATCTGTTTTGTGCAACTGTACAAAATACGTGCATGTAAATATAGTACAAAAATCTATTTCAAAAGACATACTGAGATATCGTGAGAATCCCTCCACATCAGCACTTTTGACTGCTTATTTCAGCTTGTTTCTTTGGGACCCATAACTAAATGTATGCTTCTATAAATAAAACATGTTCATTGTTTTCACTGATCAATAGGCATGTGAACTTTGGGAAAATATATTTTTTTGCTTCCTTTCCGAGAGTTAGACAAGATCAGTACCACACTCATAATAAATGTAAAGCTACCACAAGCAGTGGGGCAAATCTGAGTTAGCAGCATCACTGAAAACAGCAGAAAACAGATACCCTAGTGATGTCAGGAAGAAAGCCTGTACCCTGTGCTTTTGCTTTAGGGTGTGGCGGGCTTCCCTCATCATTTATTTTCCACAGACTTCTCAGGAGAAGCCACTTGTTTCACAGCACTTACTGTGTGATAGGAATAACCAAAGTCACTGGACAGCGAATAGAATCGATAAATATACAGTCACATTTACATGCACGGCTTATTAGGAAGCTCGCAATGTGTCCCTGTCACCCTCCCATTACTCGAAATGTATCTATTCTCCTGCAGCAGTGACAGCGCAACGACTCACAATCTAACTTGACCGGGATCAATGCTCTAAGTGGAAATTACGATGCTGCTTCACGTCTCGCGCATTTTATGTATCACCGCTTTTACATTAGCGATAGGATATTGTACCATACGCTCTTTTGAATTCTGTCCCTCTCTTCATCTCTCTGTCTTGTTGTTCATCACCCTAGTGGAACTGTCAGGGGGCATGGTTAGTGAATCAACAAATGAACCTACTTACTGAATCACATGCATTTTATACAGTTCATACTGTGTGGGTTTGTGTGTTGCTGATTTTTTGTGTGTGTGTGTGTGTGTGTGCCATTCCTGCCCTGCACTCTTTAGAAATTACGACTTAATGGCATGATGAATCAATCTGGATTAACAGAAACAATGCAAATGCAGCCAAGTGGAGCAGATGGGGCTCAATGCAGTGTGCTGTTTCTGTAACTGTGCGGATCTGGAAGAGTCTATTCATGTGACCTTGATTCCAGGAGACAAACAACATCAGCAGCACGGACACCTCTGAAGCAACTCCAGTGCTTTTAAATGCGAAAGGTTTGCAGGTTTTATTGTTTTACAATATTGAATCAAAGGGGATTTTTTTAATGCAGATCAGAATATGCCACGTTTGCCCTGCAGAACCTGTGAGCTCAGATATATACTGTAAATGACAAAAAGGTACCAGGAAAAAAAGGATGCAGTTGCATCACACCTGCAATTTTGTGGAGGATTTGTTTTCCAGCAAGAAGGTGACACAGAGGAGAAACTTTAAGATGCACAGAAATGGCATAAAAACAGTTGAAATGGTCAAACTAGTAATCTAATCAAGAACGAATGGCTTTACTCGCAATAGAAAACTGTAAGGCACAGATGCATACTAACACTCATCAGTCTTCTCTGTACATTTTAACTAAAGCTGCATAAAGGAGGTCATGGACAAAATATATTTATTATACCTTTATCCATCATTTGTATTGGTTAATTTCTGATATAAAATATGTAAATATTTGAACCTTATCTACCTTTACCACTGTCCAAAATTTCACTTAATGCAGACAGTGTTTATTTTCATTTATTAACTTATGCTCCGTTAATGTATTTGTCGGTGAAAGGTGCCTGAAGAGCCAACGCTTTTTGTGTAGTCTTTGTGTAGGTTATAAATCATTTACTGTCAGGTAAGACAAAGACAAGTAGTAAATAACCTTTAGGTTGATCAGCGTGTATAGAAATAGTTGCTGATGATTTACATTTTTGGTTTATATGTTTTATTAGCGCTAAAGACGCCCATAATTGCAACATTTCTATAAAAAGCTGAAAATTCAGCTTCAATGTGACGTGGCTGTAAGGCGCTTTATAAACAACCACAAACGTCTTTCTATCTTTGCTTTTATTCCTGCTGGATTGCTCCTCTTGTGTGTTTCCGTTTTTGTCTTAATGAGGAATAAACTGTTTTCACCCACAGTCTGCACTATCAAAGTTCCATGTAGGTGTGTTCCAAGCAAAACTGCTGACATTTCGTCTCAGAGTCAATGATGTGCCTTTAGGAGTTCCTTGATGTTTTAAGATGGGTGTTTACGATGTCACCAGGCACTTCTGCCACCTGTGAAACTGCTACCTCAGCCGTGCCTAAAAACAGATGCATTTTAGCAGATGCATTCCACAGTCAGCATGTGGAAACACGAGGGGGCACAGTAAAACAGAGCGCTGTAACCTCATCTCAAAGAGAACAGCTTTTATATAATGTAAACTGCATAAACGAACCACATTTCAGTTCTACTCTCCCGAAAAAAGAAAAAAAACCTCCTTTCCACTGTTTGGTCCTGCAAAGGTGGTCACGTTCTACCTTGGCGCAAAATTAACCCAAGTTAAAATGCCAGTCTCGGTCCTCGAAATCAATATCCATTAAGTATTCATTTGATCTAATGGGACCATGACTGAGAGTGAACAATGTGAAAATACAGGAGGAACTTGAATGAGAAAATTAGGCCTCAGCTTGAAAGCGGGATGTTAAGTAAATCAAAGTGAAATCACGTGGAGTCCAGCACTGAGCTCATACAGACACTGTGGTCTGTTATAGTGTGTGCGTGCACTGACTTGACATGATGGCTACTTAGGAAGGGACTCTGTATATGCTATATTTAGACTGGAAAAACTGCACTAAAATAGGTAATGTCACAGTAATGCAATATGTAGAACAAATTACTCGGGTCACTGAATCTGATATTCATGAGAGGCAAGAAAGTCTGCAGATCTGGGGAATGTCACCTGTTTGACACACTGAGCAGTTTCTGTCATTTTAATTAAAGGTAATTTGGGAAAAGGCACATGGCTACACTTGCATCAGGTAAAGGTGCTAAAAACAGAAGGTGATAGGCACTGATCCCAATATTTTCATTATCATCATTATTATTATCATTATTATTATTAATGTTCCTTGTTCGTTGAGAGGGAACTTTTTTATGCAGTGCACGCAGCACGAAAGCTACTTACTCCGCTTTCCTGGCCAGACCCACTGAACGGCAGAGAGTGGTTGGAGTCTGCGGAACAAGCGACTTGCAGCAGGGGCTCCTCTTGTCCTCCTCGGCGGTGTCGGGGCTGGCTTGGCTCGCTTTGGGCGACTGCGGCGAGGTGGGAACGAGCTGCAGCTGCTGTGGGTGGTGGGAAGACGGTGCAGGAGGAGTCGGGTGCTGCTGCTGCTGCTGCTGCTGAGGCTGAGGCTGGGCCGACAGACCGGTAATCTGCTGATGCTGCTGCTGCTGCTGCTGCTGCTGCTGGGGTGGTGGTGGCTGCTGATGATGCGCCTGCTGGCCGAGGTGAGCCGCAGCTTTGTTGCTCCCCGGGTGTTGGTGGAGGTGGGCCGGCGCCTGGGGACTGGCGCTGCGGTGAGTCGGGTGGTGGTGGTGGTGATGATGGTGGTGCTGAGAGGGCTGCTGGACGTAGTGATGGGGGTCCCGCAACTGTCGGTTCTCTCCGATCAGGTCCTCCACCTTCCGCTCGAGTTCGTCGATGCGCTGGCGCTGCGTTTGGATCAGGCTTTGCTGGTTCTGGACGATAGTGGTGAGCTCCTTCAGATAAAGAACGGCTTTCATTGGATTATCCAGCAGGCTCTCCATTACTGACTATAGCTGTGGCAACACGCCCGGCTATGTTGACTTCTCCTTTAGCTGGTTCTGGAGCAGTGATCAGTCGATGGGGCCTCTGAACAGTGCGTAACCGGAATGCTGTGGCGGCAGTCTGACGCCTCTACGCTCTGGTGAGGTTGAGTCTCTCTCTCGCTCTCTCCCTGTCTCTCTCCCCACCCCCTCTCTCTTTCTCTCTCTCGGTACTTTGCAAGGAAACCAGAAATGGTGCTGATGCAAGGAGGGATCAGCATCACCGGAGTGCGGAGGCGGGGCCGTAGTGGACCAGTGATGTCAACACGCAGGGCAAATAATCTAGCAGCTTTCACGTTTAACGTGAAAGCTGCTGCCCAACCCACAGGCAACAGTCCAGTCAGTCCAGCCTCTATTTCTAGCTTTTTTTTGGGGGGGGGGGGGGGGGGGGGGGGGGGGGGGGGGGGGTTAGGGTTAGGAAAAGGAACAGGGGTGGGGTTAGGGTTAGGGTAAGGTAAAGGGTTGGGGGGTTAGGGAAAGGTAATGGGAGGGGATAGGAAGTAGGG
>VUQG01018985.1:0-23213 GCA_015106755.1 Etia nguti
AGCTGGGGGGCACAGGCCTTGAGGACGCGGGGACTCACTCCGTCTGGTCCAGCAGACTTGCCTGAGTGGAGTCTCCTCATTTGCCTCTGAACCTGGTCTTGAGTGAAAGTGATGGGTGGGGGAGGGGTGTCAGGACTATTACAGGAGACAACAGTGCTATGTGGAGAGAGAGGCAGGTACAGTGGTGTGGCTCTGGAATCCAGGCTGACTACAGGTGAGGTTGTGGGGATGTGAGCAGACACTGTAGTGTCGAATCTATTGGAAAACAAATTCAGCTCGTTAGCTCTTTTCTCACCTCCCTCAGCTCCCCTGCTGTTGGTTGGCCTGAATCCAGTGATGGTCTTCATGCCCCTCCACACCTCTCTCATGCTGTTCTACTGGAGTTTCCACTCCAGCTTCCTCCTGTAAATGTCCTTAGCCTCTCTGATCTTGTCCTTCCACACCCCATGAGGTAAGTATCGCGCCAGCAGTCACTTTTTCACCAGTCTTCTTGCTGATGGCCTTTGGCAGGACTACAATTTTGTCCCTGACAGCTCTTTGGTCTTGGTTGTAGGGGATCAAATACATATTTCTCTCAATGACATACAAATCAATTTATAATGTTTATGAATGTATTTATCTGTTTTCCTGGATTTTGGTTGATATTTATTAATAAGTGAACAAACACAGATGTTCAGACATTCAACAGGGGATCAAATAATTATTCGCCCCCTACTGTATCTGCAACAGATATATTTCTTTTAGCCTCTGTGGTGCATAGGTGAACGAACTGCTTCCTGTGTGACTGTGTTCAAACGTTGTAGGCCCTTACTTTCATAACGTATACGGAAGCCAATGTCAGAGTGGCTCTTGTCAGTGGTGAACAGGAGATACAGGAAGTTGGAGGTGCTGATCAGGAACTGGGGAACTTGCGTGCCCTGGTAACTACCGATTAGTGGTGAAGAGGGAAAACGTCCATCTCGCACCTCGAGGACATCATAGTTAACCTCGGTGCGAAACCTGAAAACACAAAACAAAGCTTTCTTTGAATGCAGCTCACAACATCTGAGACAATACTGTATGGCTTTAGTAAATGATTCTTGAAATGAATGAAATTGGAAAATAAAGAACTAAACAATCATACTATTTGTAATATGCTTAAAAATATATATGTGAACTAGTCTGTCTTACATGATCATTTCAATTCAAACCTCATCATCTTCATTGTTAAGTCAGATCTACAATAAATGCAAAGCTCGGCTACAAATCCGACAAAGTGGAGCCTGCCATGGAGCTCCACGCCATCACATAACAGTGAAATATCCACTGGGACTTCTGTCCATTTGCTTGAAATTAAGCAGCATGAAAGCAGAATACCAAATGAAAAGACTGGAGTCTGGAGGTAAGATCTGGATTAGCAGACTGTATCAAAAATAAAGAGCTCATTGTCACTTCATGTTTTAATCTGTGCTTGACTAGCTGGATAAAACTTTATGAGACTAACAATTTGTAAAGTAAATGAATCAATATAGACCTAACCAAAAACAGACAATGTAGAGAATCCTGTCTGAAAAATGTATTTTTGACATTTAGCCAGTCAATGTAATAACAGTGGTAACTGCAGAAAAGACAGTGATGCTGCTTTTAGAGAATCCTGAGACATTTGGCTTTGGTGGGTGTATACAGTACTTCAATAGCATGTATGTGTGTTTCTCTCTTTGTTGCCTGAGCCACTTCATCTTCAAAGCGTGAATAAATTGCTTAGTTTCAGAACCGTGTCATCTAAATGAAGCGGTTTGTGATATTTTATTGATGTTACATAAAAATTAAAGAGCAACAAACATTTACGCGGTATTCATTTTGCATGGCGCGCTGTCGTGGAAGGGCTGAGGATGAGCCGGGTTAGCGAGGATGAGCCTTAGTGAAACACTGATGTAGCGTTTGATCCTACAACTGTCTCTCTCTCAAACATCAGGACAAATTACATCCACTCCCATTTCTACAGTCCCTCTTGATAGGGGACATCTCAACTTACGTAGGCCTTTGTATTTACATTTTACAGTAATGCGTGTGTGTGTTTGCGTACTTAGGGCTTAGGATATCAAATGAAAGCATCAAACCCCTCTGAAAAACTTTAGTAAATAAAGCAGTATTATCCTGGTTGGTGGATGTGTTGAAGTGCATTAGATCTACTGCATTACTCCAATAAAGGAAAGGCATTGGGAGAGGTTAAAGTGAGACATAACGATATAAGAACACAGTGATACAGTGAGAAGGTAAAAGCAATAAAAATCCAAGCCTGTTATGAGAAAACAGAAAGCGCTGGCACCAGAGCAGTTGCTATGTGGGTGACTCACTTGTCGAAGATGATCTTGATGGGGTAGCCTGGAGGAGCCTCAATGATCCATTCACAGTTAAGGGCCTCCTTGTATAGTTCTGGCCAGCCAGGGGAGAGGATGATTCCACTGGGAGCCTTCAGATCCCCTCCACACGGGGCTAACACAGAGAGGTGAAATGGAGGTAGAGAAAGAACAGATTAAAAAATAAAAAATGAATGCACGTCTATCCCAGCTGATGTATGACAATGCACACAGATGTTCCCATGCATCAGCTGGGGCTCATCCCATTTCTTTTTGCTGCCAAGGTTTATCTTATGGAAGCTGGTGACAGCGCGCTTCAAGGTTAACCGCTTCTCCCGGAACACGCGTGTCAGTGTTTGTGTGTCTGTGTGCACATGAGTACTTACTACGCATTTGTGTGCATGCACATTATTCTTCCCCTACGCAGGGCGTCAGGGTTTTAAACATATCAGCGAGCCCTTCTCCCATCAAAAAGACAAAATGGGACGTCTTTGATCGCTAGCACAAAAGACACTTGAGTGCGCCGACCCCTCTCCTGCACCCTAATCTCTGTTACAGCTCACTTTGCCGCACCTCTCTTTAACTGCCTATCCTTAACCAGAACACACAGGCACAGTGGACGGCTTCGTTACAGTGCCAGCTCCTCGCTCCCTTTGAAGTGGAATGATTTAATCAGCCAACTCAGCATACTGAAGGACATCTATAAAACGCATTACGCTACAAACGCAGGGGTATGATAGATGGAGGAATACAAAACTGCTGTGGCACACGGGGGTGGGGTGGTGGGGGTGGGGTGTGACATGTTTTAATAATGGTGCCTTCTTTGCGTATCACGGACAGAGAACCTGATTAGGTCCCTTGGAGCTCGAGCCATGGTGACTGCATTTAAAATGGCTAGTTAATGGCGAGTATTATCTAAACTAAACTACTTCTTGGGGATAGTTCATTGAGTATTGAGTCAGGCAGAGATGACTGTTCAGCTCTCTCTATGTAGGCAAATTATGGCTGCTGCATCACAAACTCGAAAGAACAAAGCCTCCGGGTCATCACCATCTTAGATTTGAGGAAAGCTGTCACTGACATAAAGTGACTGAGAATGGAGTAATTAATTATATCTCCTTTAACTATTTGAGAAAAATCTAATTCAGGTGGAATTATTATTATTGGGTTTTTTTTACGTTTTTGCATAATTAGCTAGCTATACCATCAAAACGACTACTCGCGATTCAAAGTTTGTTTTTGTCACCTCTTGTATACAAATGTTAGCAATTTATTTTGGCGGTATTTGAGGCAAACAGCTGGAATGGGTAGGACATTGGAAGATAAGAGCTCCAGAAGCATGCAGAGGGACTCTGACCTCAAATCCTCCAAAGTCCAAACTGGTACAGATATTTCTCTCGCTCTCTTTTTTTGCTCCTTAGTTTGTTTTTGCGAGACGTATTCTGAACTTTTTTTGTGCGCGTGTTGGAATTTTTTATTATTCAAACCAAATAGTCTTTTATCTTTGGGACATTCCTGTGGACCTTGGATTATTTTGGATTATAGAGGGTCATACATTTTAGAAGAACATAAAATAACGAATACAGTGAACACCAAGGTAACAAGGTGCAGTATATGAAAAAATCTGGATTTTTTTCTGATCTACACAATTTACTAGACCAGTCTGCTATACAGAGAAATGTAATCAATAAATAAAAAATAAACACTATGGTTCTAGCTCTTTGTTACATGCAGAAATAGAAACGGGGGAGTAATTTGTTTCAATATAAATGTAGATCATAGATTGTCTCTGAATTCCCTGCACCCATTGGGTCACCTTCCCCTTATTACTGGTAACATTTTATGTACTTGTTCTTTCCCTAATATGGTTAAAAGGATATTTAAGAGTGACTGGAGCGTGTAATCTAACCCCTTTGAAGTCCCTGCAGCTGTATGTATGTTTGTCCAGGAAGGGGTTTTCATTTGTTCTGCTCCATATTTTTCTTCAGTCATCTTTTAGCAAAAGGATTCATTTTCCTCCAATAATCTGTTCAACTGCTTAGGTGTCAGCCACAAATGGTAAGCCATGGGTGTCAAACATAAGGTCTGGGGGCCAGAATTCCCTTCAGAAGGATATATTCTCTCGGTTAGCAAACATTCCTGTTGTTTTATACCTCCAAGACAGTCCGGGCAATGAGCTACCAGAAGTTTGTTTTTTTTCTTCTAACTTTACACATGAGCCCTCTTACACACCTTCACAGCGAGGAACAGCATTGTCCCACACCACATTGCCGTCCTTGAGAATGCAGGAGATGGTCAGGGAGCCATGGGTCTTAACAAAGCCGTCCTCGCACAGGAATGAGATGGAACTGCCCAGCTGAAGGCTCTCCCCAAAGCGTTTCCCATTAACCGGCACACCCGGATCTGGGCACTCGTTGTGGCGGAACGCTTGTGGAAGTGCAGAGAAGAGATGGGGGTTAGTGAGGAGTGCAGAGTCAGCTTTTAGAAGACTTTAGAAAAATACACCACTATTACAGACTACTTCATACATTAACTCTAAACAGGAAAAATGCTTTCCCTGTTGCTTAAAGTCTTTGCTTGATAATGAAATGAAAAAAATGAGATCATCTATAATTCTGCTGATATTAATCCACATCACATGCTACACCTCCTGTGTAAAGACTCTAAAATAATTGCTCGAGTTTCAGGACAAAACTTTTTTTGTCATTCTGCCGTCAGCACTTAGCCACTCCAGCATGTAACAAGCAGGAATTTGTTTCACTTAGTCACACTGATTCACCCTGCTGCAGTCATTCTACAGGGTGGGAAACCACACCGTATGCAGATCATCAGTGCCAGATGACACTGCTGAAGTAATCGTGAGGTAAACAAACAAGGGTAATTGCTTTCATGCAGCCTCACAACTTTATCAATCAGGCCTCTAGATGAAATTTCAAGTAGAAAGAGCACAAAGAAACACAGTCATACAAGAAGAGTCATAACCCTGAAACATGGCCTGTAAACAAATACATCACCTCGGCTGCTATCTCTCTCACTTACTCTCACTCTTGTAAACACATGCAGGTATTTGACGCGTGTAGGTGTTGATGAATCCCTGTTCTGTAGCCACTGGACCCAAACAGAGTGCCAGCTACACCTCATCCATCACAAATATCTTATTCATTAACGCGCTAGAAATTGCCTAAATACAGTTTGGCATGTCCTTAATTAACATGAATGATGAAAGTTGTGTGCTCATCCCCACAACCTCCTCAAAAACCGTCCTGCAGTTAGATGACACTGTTCTCAGGAACAAACTGTCATCTTCAATTAACTGCTCGTGGCATTCGTTCGGCACGTGGCATCAGTTATTTATTTATTCATCTAGCATGCTAATTAATGCATTAGCCGCCATGTGTTGTCCACATTGTGGCTTTCCAGATGCACCTGGGCTTGGTTGATGACACGTCTGCAAATGAGCTCGTGCAAAGGAGGTGGGGGTGGGGGGGGGGGGGGTGAAAGCATTCTGGCTTTGCTGAGCCTGAGAGATTAACATCAAAGAGGTATTTTAGCAAGAGTCGAGGTAAAGTTGAAACAGGATGCAGGAGCAATCTTCACAGTATACTGTAAACAGCCATCATTGTGCACTGGTTTTAATGAACATATAAATAAACAGTAGAGACATCTCTGCCATAAATATCCTAATACAAACTCCCAGGATTAGTTTTGGAGAAACCTTTATTCAGCTGCAGCTATCTTTTGAGGGTTTTTATTTGTTACGTGTTAGAACAAAACTTGTGTGCCAATGTTCACATATTTTTTTGGGGGGGAGGGGGATTCAGTCAAAATAAAGACTATGGATCAGATTGACTAAATGTGGCAAAACAGCGTTTGAGTGCAATGCCTACATACTGTACTCATACTGTAGGTGTGGTTAGTTTTATGGGTGATTTACAAAAGTTGTGCTGCTTACTAAAAACAGTTGGTTTATTTCAATATCAAGCGCAAAAAACAAGACGTGCTTTTTTTGCAGTGTTAAGTATCGGTGTATTTATGTTTATATCAGCTTGCATGCTTGATTTAATTAATCTCTCGCCAAGGAATTCTCAGAAATACGACTACAACAAGGTCAGTAGCAAAAACCTCTGAGCTCCACCTCCTACACACAATCCTGTCTCTGCATTCCCTTCGTAAATACCAACAGTACTTTTACGGTATTGTACAGGTTGCGTTGGCACACTGTGTTAGCAAATCTGGCCATAAACATACTAGATATTCACTGTATATTTTAATTTCCACATCATGTTGACTGTATTGTTTGGTTTCTAACTACACTGTATTGATTCTGTTAATTTTTCATTATCAGATTTTTGGGGGGTTTTGGCACCTATTTTTTAGTCTTTAATTAGGTTTTAGTTAATAATCTAATAATCTTGATGTCCATGACATGATAAATATTAACTAATTACATTTTAAAACTACTATCAGTTAAGATTAAGAATTAAGATTGGACAAAAAATGCATTTTTTTCTAGCATGAATCCCAAAAAAGCACTGTAACTACCCTGACATTTTGTGGCTCAATGAGGGTTAAACACTTCACACCAAGTTATTTTCTTCAGGTGTAATGTGGAAGAATTTCAATGTCAGACTTAAAACACCATAGTGTGCATGCAATGAATCCTACTTCCAAACACTCAGAATAAAGTATAACCAAAAAAACAGTTTACCAAAACTCCAGCCAGTGTGCTTCTAGAATTTCCTCAGAAGTCAGCAGCTAACCAGAACAGAATATAATGAGCACAGGCTCGAATGCATCTGTCAGGTAAAGATGCTACATCTTTGCTTGGGTTTTATTTAGATGTCAAGTTTCTATTTAGACAATAAAGTGAGGGTTTGTCATTTTTCTTTGAGTGTCTAAGTAATGTTTAGTCAGTTTATACAGTTTATGGGAGACAAGCACAGAGATACTGTGGATGATTCATGAGCCCTATTGTATGTGCGTGCAAACACAGACAGACACACACACACACACACACACATACTGAAAACATGCACAAACAATTGAGAATACAAAACATCCAACAGTCAATGTGGGCTTTTGTGATAAGCTTTAAAGACTTCACTTTATCTCCTTTGAGGTACTTACTTGTAAATGTGATGTTAAAGCCTCTGTCTGTGTAGGTGTGGTCAGTCAGGAACTCCAAACGGGCTACATGCGCACTGGTTGTCATGGGAGGAGGCAGGACATCACCAGAGAAGGTCCCCAGGATAGGAGATTCAGCCTGACAAAGACAGATAACGATTTTCTGATGAGACCAAAGCCATACTCAGCTTAAAAACTATTAAAAAAAAACAAAACAAGAGCAGACAGATCCTACAGTGAGGTGGACAGATAAAGTGATAAAGTCCAGTGATACTGGAAGTAAGGTTGTTTAGCTCGTGTGCATAATTATAGAGGCTGCTTTTCCTGCTGACAAGCACCATGACTGATAGACAGGTCAGCAAAGACCCTTTCAAAGTAAGCGAGGACATCCGCTTATGCGCTACCTTTCCCCCATCCTTGATGGAGAGGAAGTCAAACTGTTTCTCCATGCTGAGGTCGTTGAAGGCCAGATTGATTCTGCTCTCAGGGTTGGTGATGATGAGCCACACACAGTGCATATTGTTTCCGTACTCCTGAGGGTAGTTGGGAGATAGCAGCACCCCCGACGGAGTGGTAAAGTTGAAGAAACAGGAAACTATAGGAGAGATAGAGAGATACAGACAAAGACAGCGGGTGAGAGGAAGAAATACGGATAAGCAACATAAAAATGAGAATTGTTCAGGAGACTGAAAACAAGAGGCAAATTCCATTTCCTTTGCTGACAACAAGCCACTATGACTTGATTCATTTTACTGAATCTGTACAAACCCACCTCAAGTCACACGTGCCGTAGACATATTTCAAAAGAAGGAGACAACTCCAATAACCACCACTGTGTTGACAACAACCTCGGGCGACGTCCACCCTAATACATGTTACATTTTAGAATAGCTTCACTTTTGCTGTGTTCACCTTCCTGTCCCCACTACTCAAGCAATTTAAGGTGTCGAACAAACAGAGTTGTGAAAACACTACAGACTACGTTAGTGTTTAAGTCTGGATAGGAACAAAGTGAGACTTGAACGATGATCCAGGCACTCATGTTCACTTTCTCATGGGGTCTTATCGGTAATTGCTTATGCTTGCCTTACTGGTCAGATCCTTATCTTCTGACCCTTTTCCACAAGACAGCAAGACCGCCTAGTCCACCAATTGATAGGCATGGTTGACCTTTTTTGTCAATGCAAACAGCTGTGGCATTGCTAAATTCTTCAGTTTGTCACTCTTCTGGTGCCTACATGCGCAGGAGATAAGGCAAGCAATATGTTGAGCATTGTGCGACACACTTTTTTTAGGTGTCGGTATGGACAGAAATTGCTTCTGAAAAACATCCAGATGAGCGTGCACATATTCTTAGGCTCATCAAGGGTTTTCAGATAATGAAAAGACATCATTTTAGACAAGGAAAATTAAGAATGCTTGCTTTACTAAGGTGTTCTAGCTGGATACATTATACTTTTAGTTGACAGTAGGACCTAACAAAAATCAACATATCTCATTTAAGCATGATATGCTGAGCGAAAAGGAGGATAAAATAAGATGCTTGGTAAAAATAAATGTACTGGCGACTCTCTCACTATGAAAACACAAAATAAGAAATTGAACAGTTGTACGTTAGAAAAGCATGCGATCAGATTTACAGCGTCAATTTCAACGGCAAAAGCAAGCCCGCTGCACTGTTTCAACATGACTATAATAGTTTGTTAAACGTTAACTAAATAACCCACTTTTTCATAGTATTATGCAGCCAAAATGACTTTTGGGCCAGGAAGCTCTCTGTCATTCAGCTCCGTGATGTTTATCTGCACACTGCAGCTTTTTGTCCATCCTATTGTCTCATCAATAATACAACAGTGGGTATTATCTGCATGGTCAGCTCTCTTCCCTCTTC
This sequence comes from Etia nguti, assembly GCA_015106755.1. Classification (NCBI taxonomy): domain Eukaryota; kingdom Metazoa; phylum Chordata; class Actinopteri; order Cichliformes; family Cichlidae; genus Etia; species Etia nguti. The sequence goes on from VUQG01018985.1 coordinate 9,355, forward strand.
TCCTCACCCTCTAATTCTCTCACTTTGTGTTTGTCTTTCATGGCGTTAATTAGCTAATAATCCCTCCTATTGTTTCAGAATCCACAGCCTCTGCAAGGCAAACTGTAAGGATAATCTGACAATTTATTATGCAGCCCTCCCTGTACTCGTCTGTCTACATGCATATTTATGCACCCGTGCGAGCAGTGTTTGATTCATGCACGTGTGCGCAAGGTGTACTTCGAATCGGAGAGGAGTCATCCAGTAACTTACAAACGCAGCTGGGTTTCTTAGCTGACCACTGGTTGTTCTTCTGACAGGTGATGTTCTTCTTCCCCACCAGCTCGAAGGCAGGCAGACACTCGAAGTACAGTCTGTCCCCGTGACGGAAACCTGTCCCCTCCCGCTTGCCGTAAGCTGGAATTCCGGGATCTCCACAACTGCCTTGCTCAATTTCTGCACAGGTTGACGTAAATACATAAGACAGAACAATTCAGCAAGCAACAGACTTATGCAAATTTCTGTGTCATGCAGAGAAAGATGAATTTGTGCTGTACATGGTACAACTACAGCGAGAGAGAGGGAGAGAAAAAAAGCCTGCTCTGAGATGGTTTTGCATTTCTGTTCTGTCCCCTCCTGTTGGGGTTTGTAATCTTTGGTAGTTTTACAGTTGATCCTTGCTTCTGCCACATCTGTTCACCTAATCATTGTCCTCAGTATATATGCCCCTGTTTCTGTGGGTCACCTGCCACATCGTACTCTTCAAGAAGTAAAGGTCTGACTAGTTATTTAAGTTTTTAGTAATGTAGTTAGTAGACCCTAGCTTGTTCTTCCTGGGTATGGACTTGGAGTCTGCTAATGTACTTGTCTGCATAGTTAGAGACTGAGCCCTGTGTATGACAACTACGTGGATGAAAGATTTGGATTCTACTTTCTCGCCTTCTGGAATTTGAATTTGGATCCGCTTCCTCATGAAACTACAACAGATACAATTATAGCTCCTATTGGTTGGTTCCATCCATCGGTTTTCTTCCTTTTATCCAATTCAGGGTTGCAGAGGTGCTGAAGTCTATCCTCATCTCCCATAGGTCGAGAGTTGGGGTACACCCTGGACAGGATGCCAAGGCTGTCACAGGGCTAACACAAAGAAACAGACATCCATTCACACACATTCACACTTAAGACTAATTTAGAATCACTAATCAATCATTAAGAACCAATCATCTTTTTTTGCTGAAAGCGGAAGTTTGCAAAGATGGTGATATGGAGTCAAAATAAATGGAAAAATAATAAAATCTTTTCCCTAATCGGTCAATACAATGGTGCTTAAGCACCAACTCTCCGATGAGCCATTGCAACAGCACATTCCCTGCCCCCTTTTCCTTGCAGTGGAGTAGCAAAATACATTTTTAACTCACGGGAAACACTGAAGGGCACATCGTATGGAGAATAAGAGCTGCTCCACATTATCTGCATCAAGCATTTATGCAAAAGTGTCATTATGGGAAATGCACTTGTTTACCGCCCACAAGATCAATATGGATTTAATCTCTGCAAATTCAGAACACTGATAAGTCTGAGGTTTGTTTCAGATAACGCAGTTTATGCATAAACCTTCACTGACTTTGACGTTTACCTTTGTTGGCGCCGACATGAATGAACTCCCTGTCTCTTTATGCACAGTTTTCCACTACGGCCTCTTTACTGTGTCTTTATTTTCCTAAACTATTACCTTCTAATCGTGCAAATCTCCCAAGTGCTTCTCCCTCCCCCCACCGTCCCATGGAAAATGTACTCCTCGACTTACTGTGTGACAAACTACCTCGCTCGTGTTGGGAGCTGATGTGAGTACTTCACGACTCGTGCGCAAAACACACCCGCACCTCGGCGACCACTCTTCTTCCTTAAAACCAAACACGCCAATTTCATTATTGCAAGATTTATGCGGCCTCCTTCATTCACTCTTTTTTTTTTCTCTACTTTTCTCAGGTCTTAGATTGCAGATGGGAATGCTGAGGCATCCTATTGAGGCATCTGGATGGGGGAACACAGAGAGCGAATAAGCTCATCCATCCAGGAAATGATGGCAGGGCCTAATACGATTTTAAATCGCACCGGGGGTGATGCCGGGTATAAATCCATACTCAGCCCTAACGATGATCATCATTTAGAACACATATTTAGAGCTCACTGCTGTTTGGATGTATGGCTGTCCTGAGGCAGCCTCATTCACAAGACAACTCATTGATCTTACGTGGAAGTCACCTTTAAAAGGGGTGGTGGGGGGGGATGCTGAAAGCGAGTTTTGAGGTGAACCCGAGAGAGAATGAGAGAGAATGGAGGAGAAAATGAACCGAGCGAATGACAGAAACCAGATCTAAAAGAGCAATCCAGCTGTAACACAAACACAAGAATATCTACATATTAATGCACACGCGTACAAACACAAACAAGATCATGCAATCACTTGTTTGTCCCTACAGTGTTTCTCACATAAGGCCTCTCTGCCTCATGGGTCCCTCCAATTACAACTTTAGGAAAAATGGGCTTAATATATAAGAATCCTTTGAAGTGTGTGTGTCTGTGTGTGTGTGTGTGTGTGCGCGCGCACTCCATGAACTGTCTTTCTTGTTTAAAACATATTTGTAAACGTGTGTGCTGCACATATGAAAGCAACTTGTACACAACATACACAAGGTGGTAAGTGAACGAAACAGCTGCTGATTCTCATGAATAAGGGAAGAGATGTAAGGGCGTATTTGTCGTCCTTCCCTGACATTCCAGAATAATCCGGGCACGTTAATGGGACTCAGACTCAAATTACTGTCAACAGCTACACTGCAATCTCCTAAGGCCTGTGATGACAAAAGGACTTTATTAGTCAAGTTTATTGGTATAACCCAGTACTGCACACAGTGTCTCAGTGGGCTGTAAAGGCTCTCAGTTCCACTACTGAATCAACAGTATTTAAAGTATTTACAAAATTGCAGTTGCATTTAAAAGTACATGAAGATAATGGTAACCATGCAATGAGGAAAAAATTCAAAATTCTGTCAACAGATGCTTTCTCAACCGCTGCTTTGCTAACAGATGATTATATGCGACGTTTAATCATAAACTGTTAGTGCCCCTTCACAATGAATGGGCTGGAGCACTCAAAATACAAATGACATGATGCTTTGTCCTCAGTGTTAGCCACTGTCCCGTTGGTGCGTGCGTTTGCATTTGGATAACAATAAGTTCAAGCGTTGCATATCACATACCCTCAGTTGTCAGTATAAAGCACTACAGTGGTTGGGTTTTAGGCTCATTTGCATTAATACTGATTTTCTTTGCAAGCGCTGCATTTTCAGAATAGACAGAGCCCACTGCAGAGTGTGAGCAACCCACAACGTATGGGTAAGTTGGGAGTGTGGGTTCTGGTATGACTGTGTTTGCAATTACACTTGATGATCAGGCTTAAAATACAAGTAATTGAGAATGCAAATGAGATTTTGGGTGCTCCAATCTGGGAGGTGAAGTGGTTCAAAGCATTTCTTCCCCTTCATTAAGTAGAACTCATTGTTTTAATTACACTTTGGTTCGGCATGCTGCTCCACTTTTGCTGTTATTTTTACTGATGAAAAATAAGCATCTGTGGGCAAGGGAGAAGACTTGCTGTGCTTCTGAGAGGCAAACAGCACACTTATCTAGGAGAAAAACCTTGGCAAACACCCCGTACTCACATGCTTTCACGCTGGAAAACAGAACGCACACATACTCATTCACAAACCCACACTTGTATCTGATCTTCAAACGTGTGCAAAAACACACATTGATCTATTGTTAAAGCTCACACATACAGGCACATAATTACACAGAGACATAATTACACACAGAAAGGCGCACTGGTATTAGACAGTAGGATGAATGTAGCTAGATGACCCACTGACTGTTTATGACCAGTTTAGTGCACGCAAATATGAGGTCTTGAAATAAGGTTGTTTTTTGTATTGCAACATGAAGTACACAGATATCAGAAGGTCTAAAATGTCGTACCTTGTTATGATTTGAATACATTTCATTACAAAAAAATAATATATTATATAACTATATCAAGGTGGCTCTATTTTAATAGCATTATCTTCTAGTAGCATTATCGTTACTTAGCCTATCTCTCCTATGCTCCACTATGTGCGACACGGAGCTGAAGGGGAGCAAACGTGACATGCAGCTGGGGAAATAGAGAGCAAAGGAAAGAAGCAAAACAGCAGTAAAGACTCAAACTGAATTAAATTGACACAAACATGACCCATAAATGACTCAAATACTTGTTTGCTTATGTTTGGTTAATTCTTGGTTTTTAATTCTTTGTTTAGCTGTTTTGCTGCCTGAGAGCTCCAGACTCTACTGCCAAGGGCCAAGAACAGAGGCACTGAGATCGCAGTACACAAAAAGGGAGACTTCATTTTCTCCTATAGTTCCAATTACTCTTCTTTTCCATTTTTTGTTTGTTTGTTTGGTTTTTCTTTGTAGATATCATCCATACAATAGTTGTGTTCGTGATATGACGGTATTGTGGTTAGCCCCATCGCCTCACAGCAAAGAAAGTCCTGGGGTTGAATCCACGGCAGGCTGGGGCCTTTCTATGTGGAGCTTGTATGGGCTGTCTGCGAACTCTGGCTTCCTCCCACAGTCCAAGGACATGCATGTTGGGTTAATTGGTGATTTCTAAATTGGCCGTATGTGTGAATGTGAGTATAAATGGTTGTCTGTCTCTCTGTGTCAGATTGGCGACCTGCCCAGGGTGTACGCAAGCTCTCGCCCTATGACAGCTGGGATAGTCTCCAGCCCAACTGCAACCCTGAATTTGACAAGTGGAAGAAAATGGATGGAACTGATGTCAGATTACTGTTTAAAGTCTCATATGAGACAGATGCATAAACTCCAATCATTATGTCTTTGAAACTAAACTTGGGATGACACATACTGGGAAGACCAACAGCCAACTGAAGAAAAATGTGTTCTGTTTGAGCATATGATAGTTAGTCTTGAGCGGTGAGTCACAATGCACAAGTTCAACTGATCAAAAAAGAAATCCACTCCTATTTCACACTGTAAAAGGAGAAAGTCGAGATTTAAAGTCTAACTATAAAGACTGCTTCTGCTTTTTAACATCAGTGTACCACTGCGCCATGATGACTCACTGCACGACCACTTAAAAATATTTTACCATTAGCATGACTCCCCTTTGATGCTACTCAGCTGTCTTCTAAGATGATTTAAAGAAGTTAAACAATCAGTTTTAAAATGTAGTTAACGAGCCAAAACCAAAATACATAAAGCAAACTAACCTTCATAGGACACCTTGAAGCCCAAGGAGCCACTGGTATCATCTGTTTTGAAGTTGAGCCACATCTGGTGACTGGTGCTCACGACAAGGTCTGGAGTGGTCGAACCAGACAGACTACAAAACAAGAGAAGCCAACATATAAAAAGACATTTCTTTCTGTTGAATATTCTATATCTCCGTGCTACAGGTAACAGCAGAGAGCAAAGTGTGCTCTCTTACTTTTTACCAGCAGTAGTAGTGTTTTTTCCTATCCCAACACTTACATTCAAAATAGCAGGAGACAACAAAGTGTAAAATGAATGCAAGATCAGTCAATGCCACACACGTAATTTAATCCCATTTGAATAGTAATTCCACCCAACTCTAATTAGGAAGGTTATAGCTGCAGAGTAAGTGACTAAGGGTTCTAATTTTAGTGACAGAACATGCAGAATGGTGGGATTGCTACTAGTGTCTGGACAGGTTTTTGTTCTCTTTTACAGCCTTTTGGTAATGTGCTGAATGTCTGTGGACTCTTAAGCACTTGTGAGAGAAAATATAAAATGCTGCGCGTCTAATGTAGCACTAAAAAGCTTGTCAAAAATAATAGAAAGGCCTATTATATAATTTCCACCCAGACAAGTTATATCAGTATGTTAATAATTTCCCTGTAAGCTAATCACTGTCTAAAATATTGTCCTTGTTGATGACCTACTTTATGTAGCTGAGTTTTTTTTGTGTTTTTTGTTATCGTCACCACCCTTTTAATTGTTACTGTTAGATCCAAAACAAGGACATTATTTCCCTTATGGGAAAAACTCTTGTCGCATATTCACTCCAAATAGTTTCCTTCCATTGCGAAACTGTCAGAGCACAGTATCTTGAAATGAAAAGAGTGGATTTGATTGGTTGTGACTAACTGCCTATAAACCACATTTATGACTGTGCTGCACTAAGGTTACATGCCTCTGACCATAAAGTTACAAAAAAATATAAAATAATTCCCTACACCCTGCACGCGCTCGGCTGCAACACTGATTCTCAAAAAATATAGTCCTGAGTTTAACAGTGCTGATAGCTGCAGTATATTCTCCGGTCCTAAATTGTTCTAGTTTGTTTGTGTGCAGGAGCGCAAAGACTCAATTACTCACTCTACTTTTAAAGCATAAAGAAGTCCATAAAGGGGGGGAGGAAAGGGAGGAAAATCTTTAATTGAAGAGATTAAGTCATGTTCAGTGTTTGTCCTGTGTGTGTTGTTGGTGTTTGAGCAAGTAGACAAAAAAAATATGAATGTGAGGATGATCTCACATCAGCAACCCCTTCCTCTACATACTTCTCCCTCATTTATCTCCAACCTCCCCCTCCTGGTTTCCACCCCAGCTCGGCAGCCTTGCATAAAAATTGATCTATAAAAACTTTATTAAGGTGGTAAATTTCGGCACAATTAATAACAGCATCCTGTGAATTGTTATGGAGCATCTGCTAGCGCAAACTCCATTAGGGGGCATCAATATGCAGTTTTGCAATGCTGCGCCACATGGCAGTGATCTTGTTTTTAACAGTGAAAAGAGAGATGATTGACAATGTGGTGCGACATCTATTTTTCATGCCCTGCTGCATCAGGTGGTGATGAAATAAAAGAGAAACTGTAGGAAAAAAAGGGCTGGAGGGGAACGAGAAGACAGACGGGTGCTGTCGGGTGCGGGGGGAGGAAGAAAAGGCGAGTGTCCCGCAAAGAAGAAAGGTGAGGAGGAAAGCGAGCGCAAAGGCAGAATATGATTACCGGGAACATGACTTGCAAAAATGAAACTGACGGGTAGCTAAAAGAAGTTAGAGAATAGAGGGTAGATTAAAGGCAGGAGAGAACGAGGTCAAATGAGTCACTCACACGTGGAAGATGGTCTTCTGGTCTCCCACCACCTCGCCGTCTCCAACCGTCAGGGTGTCGTAGCCTCGCTCCAGGTCAAAATCTTCAAATGTCAGCTTGATCACCTAGACAACGGAGGGGACATCAACGAGACAAATGAGGGAACCAGAGGCTTAAATACTCCCTGAACCAAATGCAGAGGAGAGATCTCTTCCCATCTGTGACTCTCTTTTCCTCTGTTCATGAATCCATCATCCATCTTTTTTTTTTTTAATATCTGCCCATCAAACTTACAGCTGTATACACTGTAGTAGTATTTTTATTTATTTTTTTTGTTATTAGAATTGTCTTCTTCTTTAAATCTCATACTGTGTGACCTAACAGCTCGGTATTGGCATTTTGCATCCATGCTTGTGTAAGTGTTTACTGCGTCTGCTGATTATGAACTGTTTCTCGCTAATCAAATATCTGATTGCCTGCCAGATGGTCTGCACGACCTTCACTCTTGCCGATCACGCTAGCAGCTTTCAGTTGCCTTTGTGGGTTATTACACGTGCCTCTCTATACACACATGTATATATATATATATATATATATATATATGTGTTCCAATAGGATTATTAAGGCGACAAAAAGACTTTGTTGCAATCTGGTGTAAAAATCTTTTCTATAAAACACAAATAATCATTTCACTTTATCCATTTTAGTTCTACGCTGCAGCTGAAGGATAAATAAGGATAAAAACAAGGAAACAATAATTGCGTCCTAGCCGAGGCAAGCGAAGGGGTCAGCTCTAGACATACAAGCAAAAACTGTTTAATTATAAAAGTGCAGAATATTAATAACAAGGCCAAAAAATAGAGTGACAGAGGAGACTAAATAAAAATAAAAAAAGCAAAAACAAGGAAAAGTCTTCGCCTCCTAGTTTAAATTGGCTGCCACTGATTTCCGCCAAATTCTTAATGTTTTCAGAGGGCTGAGAGAGAGCAGGGCCTAATGAAAAAGCTTATATAAATGCAAATTGCATTCTGTCCTATGTTAAACCTAGTGCCTAATGAAAATTGCCAAGGTGGAGAGGAAAGATTGATGGTGTGTAGGCAAAATAGGTCAGATCGCTCGATAAATAGAGTTTCATACCACAAACTCATCTCCCATCTGCCAGCCAACAGGTGAGGTACAGAGGGGGTGAGAATTAAAAAAAAATGAGAGGGAGAGAGAGAGAGCAAAGCAGCCATATTGCGAAAGAGTTGTTAAAAAAAAAAAAAACATCCATACTGAACAGCTGAAGCAATTTCAACGACGTAAAACCACGTCTCCAAAATTGTGGAAAATGTAAATATTAAATTAAATAAACACTCCCCAAACTCCCAAAGTAGTTGGGAAGAGACAACAAAATAAAAAAAAAATATTTTGTGGAACATCTCAGAAATAACCAGTCAGTTCCATGATAGCCTATAGAAAATAGCAGGATTTACCACTACGAAGAGTTTCTGATGCAAGTGTTTTGAGGATTTTATCATTTGCAGTACTTTATATCATGCAAAGATTTGGAGAATTCAGAGAAATCTCTATACGCTTGAAAGAAAGCTAAAAAACCAATATTGTATTGCCGTGATCTTCAGGCCCCGCAGGCAGCACTGCTCTGAAAGCAGGCGCGACTCTTTGAAAATCACTGCATGGGCTCAGATACACTTCTGAACACCATTGTCAGTGAACGCAGTTTGTTTCTGCATCCATGAAAGCAAAGTAAAACTCCAGCAGGCAAAGATAAAACATTTAGAAAATCATGACCGTTGTGTCCTCTATAAGGGGATGGGGTGGGGGGGGTGTCTGGCTCATCCTACACAGCCCCAGGATTTGTGATGCGAGGGTATGGGGGTGCATTAGTGCACATGGCATACCCTCACATAATTTAAACATCTGTTTATCTACCATTTATTCTGAATGATATATACACGATTTGGCGCAACATATGCTGCCCACAGATGATCTCTTGCAATGAAAGCCTTGCTTGTTTCATCAAGACAATGCCAAACTGCATTCTTCAAAGCAACAGCATGGCTCCGCAGTAAAAGAGTCAGGGTTCTAAACTGGCCTGCCATTTTGTGCCAAATGTTCCAATAAAAACATTTAGTTAAAAAAATCCTGTCATAAATGAAATCCTATTGTAAGCAAGACTGGGGAGAACATTTAGTTTTCTATACTGCAGTATCACATTAGCATATTAGCTATTGTAAATACTTGAATAATCCTTAGGCACATATACCTGTCACTGTATCCAACAAGGTTGAACTAAGCATTATATATAGAGGGCACAGTTAGTTCATCTGTGGACTGGAAGAAAACCCTGCAGCAGTTCCATTGCCTGTATTTCTGCTTCTGTCAAGTCAGCTGTAAATCCCTTGTAAGTCTGCTGCTGTGACTTAAGTAAAGAAAACCCAGCTCTGAATGTTTGCCCCAACACTGATTATTTATTAAACTATTATATACACCCTGCTCCTGATTAATATTGCAGCATCCTTGCGGGTCATTTTTCCACCACAAACCAGACACATACAGTTACGTGCATAGGTTTTAGGCAGTGATGAGCAACATGAGAATGCTTTTAAAAATAATATATGTTTAAATGAGTTCATTAACATTATAAGTAGCATATTAATAAGAGAAAAATCGAATTTCTGTGGAGATCATTTGCTTTAAAAGAAAAAAAAAAAAAACAGTACCGTATTCAGTAGATTTTTCAAGGTATTTGCGCACATTGTTGTTTTACGTTGTCTCAGAGCTTTGTCAGGTCCAGAGGATAGCTCTGTGTAACTTGCTGTAAGTCTGGGAAGTTGAGGCCACTTTTTGGCTTAATCTGGCATAAATGGATAAACACATGAAGACTGCCAGCTTCAAACAGCTGCATTTAGTATCTCTGGGAAACTATGAAGCAGCACCACTTGACAAAAACCCAAATTACTTATCATGTCATGAGGCTGGTCGGTCTAGCAGAGCTTTGTCATGGCTCGCCCACCCCCCTTCAGACTGAGGCTGTTCTGCCTCAGTCTGCTGGCTGACCTAACATTTCTGGCTGGGCAGGAATAGAAGCCCATTACGTCTCTAAACAGAAAAAGCAGTCTCTCTCCATCTTCATCTGAACCAGTCACAGAGCAAGAGGCAGCCTAAAGTACTGGTGTCTGTTCCAGCAGGCTGCCTCCTGGGTATACCCAAGGGTGTCAATGTTTGTTTGTGTTTGTATACATGCAAGCAAAAGTTGGAGTTGTGTGGGGGCATATTAGATCTGACTCCCCGTCCTGCCTTGCCTCTCACCTTACATAGCCTCTCTTCTATCCGGCGCAGTGCAATAAGAGAATGGATTTGTAAAACCATTTTGTTTGAGTTCAGAAAAGGATATTTGGCAGGATAGCAGCTGGTTGGCCTTGAACACAACTCCAAAGTCAATGGTCTGAACAGAATGGCTGTGACACTTTCATGATATCCTCCAAGCATGCTCTCAAAACCTCTCCATTACTCTCCTGTCCATTTTACTCACTCTTTCTCTCCCTCACCACAGGTGTTTCTAACAACTCGCTTTGTCTTTTGCTGGCTCGCTTCCAGTGCTCTTTCCCCACCTTTCATTTTCCTTATCGCTCACATTTTTCAATAAGAAAGCTCCTGTCACATGGTGTGTTGAACAGCCCCTAAAGTGTCCTGTAGCAATTATCAAAAGCATAAAATGAGTCATCTGTGTCAGAGAAGCGCTTCCTCTGGAGCTCCTCCCTAAAAAGGTGCAAACTCATCAGGCAGCTGGCAGCTAAAGACGCCACTTACGGCACGGCTGGAAATCTGTGCTTACAGCGGCAAAGCAAAATTAACACCCTGCATTGTTGCTTCGGCTCCGTGTTTAATGACATTTACCTTAGATGTGTCTGTCGCCGTGATGACCCAAGTGCAGTTGGCGTTGTTGTCATACTGAACTGGGTAGTTCGGAGATGTGATGACACCACTGGGTCCTCTCAACTGGCCTCCGCACATTGGTGCTGAAAAACAAGACAGAGAGAGGGAAACGTGTTCATGACAGTTTAAATACGTACTTTCTGTTGATAAATCAGAGAAGATAAACTGAATGTTCTTTGCCTTTTGTTCCATTCCTCCATTCAGATGCTTTCCAAATGATGGTAGATCAAAATCTCACTGTAATATTTTCCGACACCACTGGCTAAAATGAAGCCCCAAACCTATGAGAGAGGCCCCACTGTGTCTTACAGATGACTGTAAACACTCACTGTTGTTCATCTCTCCTAACCTCCTCCATACATACTGATGTTAATTTGAGCCCAAAAAATTAATTATAGCTCGATAAAACCTATTTCCACTGATTTTCAGTCAAGTTCTTGTGTAATTTGGCAGACCTCCACCTTTTTCTCAAGTGTCTTCTTGACAGCCACCCTCCCACTGAGATCATTTCTGATGAGACTTCGCCAAACAGCTGATGGGTGAATTGAAGGGCCAGATGCATCTCTTAATTCTTATCAGGTCTTTGCTCAATCCCCCCCTTTCTTAAGGACATGACTTTCAGTTACTTTTTATCAGTCTCACATGTCTTTTGTGCACTACTTTTCTAGTTTTTTAGTTGTATATTAGATTTATTCAGTGTTTTTGCTAAAGTGCCTAAAGATACACTTTAAGACTGGTTCGTTGACAGTTACATGTAAACAAAACACTGCTTCATCTCTTGAGTTTGGTGCTTTTTTATGCTTCAATGATTCATTGGTCAGTGTTAGGGGGCCTATGAATCATGGTCTGGTACAAGGACTGGACTGAAAATAAGTGAAGGCCAATGTCCAGAGAAACACTTTGAAAGACCTTTAGAAAACCTGGAGAACTTTTACTCAGTACCACTTTATCTTCATTAGGTATTTGATGAAGGTCAACAGTTATATTTAATTGGCTCGAGACTTTCGCACAGCACTGAAGTCTGCATCAAACTCAGATCTGGACTGCATTTACAATTAATGCCTTAACCCCAGCCTTCAAATATTAAATACTCAATTTTCATTGTGCATTGAGTGTATTTTATAGTTAACTGTGTTTGTTATGTTGTAAAAATCAGGTTTCTGAGCCCCATTTTTCTATTCTCCAACAGATATTCTTCTTTTTAATTCAGTCCAGCTGCCCGCGTACTGCTGCTAACTGCTGTGGTTGTGATTGTATAGCACAAGTGCATTTGTACAGCTCGAGCATATTTCCTTCCATTTTACATGCATAACTATACTGGATGGATGTTAGGCTTAGAGCACCGCTAAAATACAGGTGACCTACTTTGGATATTGCGCCTCAACACATCCTGTGTAGTCACAGATGAAGCACTATTGGCAGAGGAGCAACAGCGGCAAAGTGCTGCATGCTCTGCCTCTTGCACAAGCACAAGAGGCAAGCAGCACTTTGAAAAGATGAAGATGTTTGGCAAGTGGTTGGTAATGATAGCGTGATAAAAAAAAATAACATCAAATTACAAACCACCGTTGCGACAAACTGCAGGGCTCCCTCTGAATACTCGACTTGGCAATTTAGTGTGGCAGTATGAAAAAAGCAGACTAATGAAAGACTCAATAAAACATGTTAATCAGAGTTTTACCACAGGTCTAAAGATGTACTGGAGAAAGACCCTTTTTATAAATACTGTCGTCTTCTGTAAATAAAACATTAAGGAAAACAAACTTGATGATTTCAAACTTAAATAAAATAACAAGTATAGAAAAAGTCAAAATGCATGCGGCGAGTGCTGCATATCTACAGGGAACACTGTCAAATAAATGCAAACAACTAATTACGAATCAAGTAGCACAATTAGATATTCTGACTGAAAAGAGTAGATGAGCAGTTAGCATACCAAGCATCAGAAGACAAGGTGACTTTCCTTATCAATACCCGAGGGTGACTGCTTAACAGAACTATTAAACACCCTTCAAACTGAAGTACTTTAAGAAAACAATGTGTGCGTGTGTACATATGTGAAGGGGAACCTGAAAGTATTTAAAAGAGCCTCAGCCAACTACCCAGATTTTAATGAATTATGTCTAAGCGAGGTCCTTTGGGTGCTCAAGCCCCACTCCGTGGCTCCATGCTCCACCCCTCTCTCACCAAATCACCCCTATTAAAATTTTAAAAGAACTTTGGCGAAGTTAAGGGGTGAGTAGAGTAATTAATATGAGTTGTGCTGACAGTGAGGGTGACCTTAACGAAAATAATACAGCACAAAGGAAGTCCACTGAAGCCATCACATTCTCTCCAATTTAAAAAAAAAAATTTTTTTAATCACGGGGATCATTATGTCTGATACATCTTACTCTGTGTACTTGGCGAGAGACATGAAAGTGCAGCGGGCTAAGCGGCAATCAGATCCGCAACGGAAAAGGAATCGCAGTTTGGTGCGCGCAGGAAAGGAGGTACGAATGAAAAGGGAACCATGAATTTTTTATAAAGTGAATGAATCTGCACCCAGAGATGAAGTTTTCTCCTGTGCTAATGATAGTCTGTTCAATTTAATGATGACTAATGCTAATTTAGGATACAGATCTTCAATTATTCCTAGATGATGTTTAATCTTTATTTAAACATGAGGAGCCAGAACAAAGGCACAGTCCCAAAGGTTAAATGAGGACGATCGAAAGGGCAGTTACACTGACTGACTGTGGATGTTACGTCAATTTGAATGTG